>JAWQFJ010027054.1:7500-17220 GCA_034096865.1 Theodoxus fluviatilis
CATCATAAATATTTGCTGTCGTTAGAGCGAGAAAAAAAGAGGTAACACTGACCTGGTACCCGACATCGTATCTCCTCGGCCTGTCAACCGGGTATGGAAGAATGCTTGATTTCGGGTAGGTGCTCTCTCCGGGTACTGCTCTGTGCGTGGTGTGGCTTCGACACACTACGCATTTCATTGGACGAGTAGATCGTCCGATTGCGTCACGCTTGGTAGATCCCGGTACAAAGATCTGCGGCTATTTAGGTCAATGTACTGAGGCGCAGTAAAATAAGCTAAAGCGTGGAAGGGGGTGGGGGTCGTGTTGAAGGAGAGGAGGGTAAAGGACAGGAAAAAAAAACGTGATGTCTAAAACAGCAAACACGCGGTAAACAGAGCCAAGGGTAACTAGCAGTGCAGTGCTCACGTGCGTCGCCAAGCGTGACAGCAAGGTGCGGCTGAGTTCCTGGTGGGTGAAGAGGGGTTGTAGCTAGGACAGACGCCGTTAATTTTTTTCCTTCTGAAACTGCAGATTCCGATAGACCCAGTAAACCAGTTCAAAACTCATCTATGCATGAGGTTAAAATACCTTTCCCAAAGATGAAGGCGTTGCTTTATTTGTAAAATATTACTCGCAATTGGATCTCAAACTGCTTCACACACATGTCCTGATCAGTCCATTACTACACACACACACACACACACACACACACACACACACACACACACACACACACACACACACACACACACACACACACACACACACACACATTAACGCATTTCTCATGGTGTGGAGATATCTGATGGCATCTTCGCGCCGCCGAATTAATTTTCTGTTGATAGTTCAAGTCTGACTGTTTTGTTGTTGTTGTTGTTGCTGCTGCTGCTGCTGCTGCTGCTGCCGCTGGTGTTTACAGCAAAGAAGTGAGCGTGACACATCTATCCACTCCCGCTCTCGTTTCTGATTGCAGTCAGGTCTCGTTCTTCCTACTAGAAATACAAGTATTTAGAAGCAGCAATGTTTCTCGAAGGTTCTAAGATAAATTCTTCCGTCACGACAGCCAGTTGATGCAAGACAACTCCAAAATGTATGAACCGTTCCACTGTGTTGATGGTATGGGGTATCGAGGAAAATTCAAGAGGAGGAGTCTTCAATCTTTCTTATGTAAATACTAAGGCCAAAGTTGTGACCATACTTACAAACCACTCAAAGAACACTGGAACAGTTTTCAGGGAAACAGACAGCGAGGTAGTCACGGAGCTAAGTTACGTACGTGTAACTAGAGTTACTGTAGTATGCAAAGGTAAACGTGGCGCTTTTTCTTGATTTTGCTGTTGAAGCTGCATAAACAAGTACTCGGAAAAATATTATCTTGTCGTTTTCGATGCAGTTTGCTAATGCGCAGCCATATTTATATGGAGCAGCTGAAAGGTGGTCAGTCAGTCCATGCAAGCCTTGCTCTGCATAACCGCCCAGGGCATGACCATCCGCGCAGTGACAGTCGTACACTAAGGTCTTCAGAACTTTGGACTTTGCTTGGAAACTGTTGCAAGCCGGACCAGCTCGTTTTACTGAAAGGTCTAGGGGAATTCACTATGATCCACTCTCTCACAGTCATTCCATCAAAGAACAAACACAAGACAGAAAGACGGTGAGGTCATAGGTCAAATTGTCAAAATATTTTAATTACCATGCCAGGGTGATGAAGGAATGAATCAACGTTAACTTGAGGGATAAATCAAGCAACAGCAACAATACTCATAATCATAATCATAATCATATAAGAGAACGAATGGCCCGCCAGCCAATCTAAAGTAACTTATCTGACAGTTTCCTTCACTCTTGTCTCGGCTGCTGCTCTTGAACAAGCTGCGTGTCAATCGTGGTTCAACCGCTCAGACGTCACAAGCGCCCCTCGCTCTTGGGAATCTTCGTTGTAGCAGTTCTTGATGCACCGGAGGGAAAAGAACAAGGGGGGAAGTGGAAGAGGAAGCAATGGTATTTGATCACAAGCACAACCATAGCAAACAAATTTGTATTCTTTCAAAGAGGCTTCTGCCTTTTCTCTCAGTCGTCGATATTCATTCAGTACGGATGGCGTCAGGCGTCGCAAGTGCGTCTTCACCTGGAGAGAAGGACATGGGCGTTGCAAGCGTGTCTTCACCAGGAGATGGACACGGGCGTTGGAAGTGTGTCATTACCATAAGATTGACACGGGCGTTGCAAGTGTGTCTTCATTCCGAGATGGACACGACGTTGCAAGCTTGGTATCTCCTCTCAACGTGGAGTGCAGGGAGGAAGGATGACAAAATATATTGGCGCAGAAAGTAACGCCACCGTTGGTGTCTCTTCTGGAGTGACGAGAAATGATGCAACTTCTGGCGCGGAGAGTGACGCAATCCTTGGGGCGGCGTTAGGTCTTGATGTTAGTCGCTGGAGCTGGCGCTTGTTTTTAGGCATATTTATACCTTCTGCATGGACGCGAGTGAACTTGGTCATTTTGCGCCCAATCGCAGGACCCCCATATAAGACAAGGCCCCTCCCTCATCAAGTCTCCAGTAGCGTTCTTCCTCCCAACCAATGGAAAACAGTTTCCCGCGAACACGGGCATGGAAACTTTTGACTAAGCTATGGCTGGCGGTGCCATGATATTTTGCTATCATCTACGGCTGGCGGAGCCATTATAAGTAAATAACCTAAACAAGTTCAAGACAAGTTCAAGTTCTGGTTTGGGTGCCGTATTACGACACAATTTATTTCATAACCCTAGGAGGCATTTAGAAAATGAACATACATGACCTCCCCTCCCCTCACCTCATTCCCTTGACCGCTCTGGCCGTCGGGGGGACATGAGGGACGACGACACGGAGATCCTCCGCTATTCAGGTCTGTTGGTGGCTGTTTTGAGCAGCTCTTTCATGGGAAGGGCCGCCACTCCTTGACGTTGTCCGTCCAGATCTTTCTCTGTCGACCACGGCGACGACCGCCCTCTAGTGTGCCCTGCAGTACCATCTTGCACAGGGAGTCGTGCCTGGTGACGTGGTATTGCTGTGAATCGACATTGGTATTACTGTAAATTGGCATCGGTATTGCTGTGAATTGACATTGGTATTTTTGTGAATTGACAATTGTATTGATGTGAATTGACATTGGTATTGCTGTTAGTCGACATCGGTATTGCTGTGAATTGACATCGGTATTGCTGTGAATTGACATTGGTATTTTTGTGAATTGACATTTGTATTGATGTGAATTGACATTTGTATTGATGTGAATCGACATTGGTATTACTGTAAATTGGCATCGGTATTGCTGTGAATTGACATTGGTATTGCTGGTAGTCGACATCGGTATTGCTGTGAATTGACATCGGTATTGCTGTGATTTAAAATCCGTATTGCTGTGAATCGACAGTGGTATTGCTGTGAATTGACATTGGTATTGCTGTTAGTCAGCATTGGTATTACTGTTTGTCAACATCCATCCATCCATCAGCCTCCTGAATCCGGTTTATAAAACTTTGGTTGACAAGAAGGACAATCGAGAGAGATGGGGAACGTTAACCTTCCGTTCAGTTTCACCGCGAACGTATGTCTTGATCCGTTTCGTTTACGACATCCTAAACGCCTAACCTCATCTTCAACTTCAGTTCTTTCTGCCGAGCCCACATTCATTCCCAGCACTTTGTCTTCTATATTTTCCGTGAGAACATGCGATCAAAAATCAGTGTTTAGTGAGGGGGGCTCTACTTGTATTTACTATGTATATAGTCATGGACCTTTTTTGTGCTTTGAACACAATGATTAACAACAATTAAAAAAATTCCGGTTCCCCGCACTTTTTAGTCATTAATGAGACCTGTCAACCTCTGAAAAGTAATACGCAGTTCGCTCATGAGGTTTCAACGTAGAACATCGTAAAAGCCTATGCTGTGCGAAGTCAAGTGAGATCTATCAGAAGCATATCATATGTCTCAACATCAAGCGAAGGTGACGTCACGAGTCGAGCCGAGCTGAGGGATGGTGCCTCTATTATTCCTTTTGCAAAACGGAATATTGCCCCCCACCCTACTACGCCCCTCACCCCACCCACCCCTCTTCCAGGTATCGATCCAACCCTCCGCCCCCTGCAATTCCAATACCCCTCCTCCTCCCACTTTTCTTCTCTTTCTCAATCCCTCCCTCCTTCCCACCCACCCCTCCTCCCTCCCTCCCTCCCTCCTCCCTCCCTCCCTCCCTCCCACCTTCCCTCCCTTCCCTCCCCTCCTTCCCTCCCTCCCCTCACATCCCTCCCACTTCCTCCCTCCCTCCCACCTCACCCCTTCCTCCCTGCCTCCCCACCTTCCATCCCTCCTACACTTCCTCCCCTCCCTCCCTCCCTCCCACCTCCCCCTCCCCTTCCCTCCTCTCCCACTTCCCTCCCACCTTCCCTCCCCTCCCTTCCCTCTCCCTCCCATTCCCACCTGTCCCTCCCTCTCCCTTCCTCCCTCTCCTTCCTCCCCTCCTCCCACCTTCCCTCCCTCCCTCCTCCCACCTTCCCACCCACCCCTGTCTCCCTCCCTCTCTCCCTTCCTCCCTCCCTCCTTTCCTCCCACCTTCCCTCCCTTCCTCCCACCTTACCTCCCTCTCTCCCACCTCCCACCCACCCCTGTATCCTTCCCTTCCCTTCCTCCCTCCATCCTTTCCTCCCACCTTCCCTCCCTCCTCCTCCTCCCTCCCTCCCTCCCTTCCACCCCCCCCCCCTCTCTCTCCTTCCTCCTCCCTCCCCCTTCCCTCTCTCCCTCCTCCCTCACAATTCCTTTCTAACCGTCCCTCCTCACCGCTCTTACCCTCTCTCTCATCCCTTTGCCTCACTTTGTATTGTATTGTGCAAACTTACAATTGTTTATATGTTGTGGGGTTGTCTATTGGTAGAAATCTTACCTTTTAGTTCCCATCTTGTGTTGTCAGTGCAAGGATAGGTCTTAATTTGCGTATTAGCACAGTGCGTGGACGTGCCCACGTTCACTTCAAGTTATGTGTATATCTGCTAGTTTTGTCATTTGATTCATTTATTCGTCAACTTATAATTTCTTGATTAGTTCTAAGGAACTATATACTGGATGTGTATTTACCTCAACTCAACCCTCCAACCCCTCCCACCCCGACTCTTCCACTGTGTTGATTCACTCAACAACAGAAAATGGAGGGTGGGGGGTGGGGGTGAATGAAAATAGGAAGAGAGGAAATACAGCATTTAAGTAACATCCCGCCAGGGATGATGATGATGATGATGATGATGATGATGATGATGATGATGATGATGATGATGATGATGATGATGACGACGACGATGATGATGATGATGATGATGATTATGATGATAACGCTGCTGCTGCTGCTGTTTCTGATATGCTACTCCTGCTGCTGCTGCTGCTGCTGCTGATAATATGAGCATGTAACTAATATTTTCCTTGTTATTGTATGCGTATTTCCAAAATAATACATTTCCTGGATTATCACAGTTGTAACTAACATACACACATATATACACACACGCACGCGCACGCACACACACACACACACACACACACGCGCGCGCGCGCGCGCACACACACCCCTATCCTTCCATGCCCCTCATACCCCCCCCCCAAAAAAAAAAAAAAAAAAAAAAAAGAAAAAGAAAAAGAGAGAGAGAGAGAGAGAGAGAGAGAGAGAGAGAGAGAGAGAGAGAGAGAGAGAGAGAGAGAGAGAGAGAAAGTGAGTCAAGCTAAAACTGCTTTCATATATTGTACATAGAGTGAAGTAAAAAGCGCGGTGATGGGTTTCAGTGAGAAAACAGAAATGGCAAGATTCACAATAGATCGGAGGCAACTTACAAAGATGAACTCTTTTCCATGATGTGCTTGACAGTGTTTGCATTGGAAACATAAACACATAAAATGCGAATGAAAATACACACGTGCTGCTTTCTGTGTAGAAATAAAACCCTTTCCCATCTAAATGGTATATGATTTTATTTTTCATTGTCTTAAATTAACATCCACTGCTATTGTTTATATATCGCTTACTGCTATGGCTTCCGAGGTGCTCAGTAAAAGTGCATTGCTGTGGCTGGATACTTGACGACGGGAAGATAACTCTTTCAGCCTTATTGATTTTAAGTCACAAAATTACCTCCCTTTGTTCAGCTAGTGTTCATTTGATGTCAGACGGACGAGAGAGAGAGAGAGAGGAGAGAGATCGATCTTTAGACCACCCCTGACGGGATTGGTCAGAGTGAGGAGAGAGCAGAGAGGAGAGAGGGATGAATGAGAGAGAGAGAATGAGAGAGCAGAGAGAGAGAGAGAAAGAGGTGAAAAGAGCAAAGAGAGTGACGAGCAGATGAGAGGGAGACACTGAGACGGAGGATGGCGGATGACCGAGACGAGCGGTCTATGAGAGGACTGAGGAGAGAGAGCGGAAGGCGAATGTGAGCGGAGAGAGGCGAGAGAGAAGAGGTGAGAGAGAGAGAGAGTGAGACGGAGAGAGAGAGTAGCAGAGAGCGAGGAAAAGAGAGGGAGAGAGAGATAGAGATAGAAGACGCGAGAGGAGACAACCTAGAAGATGAGCGAGAGCCTGAGGTCTTTGAGAGGAGCACGAACGAGAGATCCCCTCCCTTGAGAGGATCTTTCCCGAGAGATCCGAGAGAGAGAGTCGCGACGAAGCAGACCTTGAATAGAGGATTCGGGAGCCAGAGAGAGATGATGGCGGATCTTTGAAGTCTCCCCCGGGCGAGAGGAACGAGAGACGCGAGATCGGGAGAGAGCACGGAGATAGCAGAGCCTGAGGAGACGAGGGAGAGAGAGAGAGACCCTGAGGAGAGCGAGAGAGAGTAGCATGACCGAGGGAGAGGAGTGGAGGGAGAGAGAGAGAGAGAGACGAGAGTGAGACGAGGAGAGAGAGGAGAGGGAGAGAGAGAGAGGAGAGAGGACGGAGAGAGAGGGAGAGAGGAGAGAGGAGCGAGAGAGGAAGAGAGAGAGAGAGGAGGAGAGGAGAGAGAAGAGAGAGAGAGAGAGGAGGAGAGAGAGAGACGAGAGAGGAGAGAGGGAGAAGAGGAGAGAGAGAGGAGAGGAAGAGGAGAGGAGAGAAGAGGAGAGAGAGAGAGAGAGACGGAGAGAGAGAATGAGAGAGAGAGAGAGGGAGAGAGGAGAGAGAGGAGAGAGAGAGGGAGAGGAGAGAGAGAGAGGAGAGAGAGGAGGAGAGAGAAGAGAGAGACGAGAGGAGGAGAGAGAGAGAGAGGAGAGAAGACGATGAGAGACGAGGAGAGAGAGAGGAGAGAGAGGAGTGTAAGAGAGAGAGGAGAGTGAGGAGTGAGAGGAGAGAGAGAGGGAGAGAGAGAGGAGAGAGAGAGAGTGGATGAGGGGAGGATGAGCGGAGAGTACTGAGAGAGACGAGAGACGAGATTGAGAGAGAGAGGGAGAGAGGAGTAGGGATGAGAGGCGCGAGAGAGACGACCGAGAGAGACCCCCCTGATCTCTGACGCATCCTGATCGAGAGAGAGAGAGAGGAAGAGAGAGGGAGAGGAGGGAACGATAGAATGAGAGAGAGAGAGCTGGGGAGAGAGAGAGCGAGAGAAGAGAGGAGAGAGAGAGAGAGAGGGATTGAAGAGAAGGATGAGAGAGGAAGAAGATGAGGGAGAGAGAGGAGAGAGGCGAACGCAGGGTGGAGAAGAGAGAGAGAGGACTGTGAGAGGAGAGAGATGGACGAGAGCTGACGGAGGAGAGATCGACGAGATGAGAGAGAGACCGACGAGAGCGGCGAGATTTGATTGATTGATGCTTTATTGCGGCCGACGACCCGTCAAGAAAGGAAATATAACTTGCAATTTATATACATATGTAAAATCAATACATCACAGAGGCAAGGATTAAACCTTGGGTTGAATAGGATTGTGGTTGCGCCATCATAATAACATGAAAACTTTATACGTTAACCATCATCTGCAGATAGACATATCATCCAAGTCCTTTCCATCCAGGATGTAACAGGAGAAAAAAGTTAGGTAAAAAATAGCTGTTACAGTACGGATCTGCTACTAGCTATCCGATTCCAGAACATGATCCCATGGTCAGTCTGCAGGCAACGGTAAAACATAAAACAAAGGTTATGTGCATATCTTAAAATAGGTTTTTCTATGTTTGCTGTATTCGACGCTTCTGTACATCTTTCTGACATGTCAACCTTAGGTACAAGTGACAGTCAATGCCGTGATTAAAATAGATATTAAGGGATATAATCATTAATACGAGAATACGAACCAATGCCAGGCGGTGGTTGAACATGAAATACTCAATGTGTATTTGCGATAAAATAAGCTTGCGCCATGTTTCCGTGTCGTGACTCTTGCGTATTTGCACAACGTCTTAACGACCCTGCTAACACTAATGGTCCTGGGCCCATGGCTCCGAATCTGTGCAGACATCTATTCTTCACTAGTCAAACAGGTTTCGAAGATTCATGGCATAAAAAACACTAGTGACGAACTGAGAGAGCGGGAGCTACCTCATCTGAGAGGGAGTATATGAGATGAATGAGAGGAGACGAGAGACCTTCTGACGAGAGAAGAGAGAGAGGGAGAGAGAGGGAGAGGAAGAGATAGAGAGATCGAGAGGGACGATGAGACTGAGAGAGAGAGAGGAGAGGAGGCGGAGACGCGAGAGAGAGGAGAGAGAGAGAGAGAGAGAGAGAGGGAGAGATGAGAGAGAGGAGAGATGAGGGAAATAGAGGGAGAGAGAAGGAGAGAGAGAGAGAGAGAGAGAGAGAGAGATGAGAGAGATGGAGAGAAGAGGAGAGGAGAGGAGAGAGAGAGAAGAGAGGAGAAGCGAGAGGAGAAGGTAAGAGTGGAAGAGAGAGGGAGAGAAGAGAGAGAGCAGAGAGAGAGAGAGAGAGAGAAGAGAAGAGAGAGAATTGGTACTACATTGCCGTCCGATAAGCCGCGTAGTGTCTGCGTGTGCGTGAAAGCTGTTACATGCGTGCACATAATGTATATTGATTATGTGTGCTGCATGAAATCGCGTGTCTATTATTAAGATCTGTGGAAACTGTGTTTCATATCGTTTGAAGTACATGTCAGAGAATAAAAAAACTGTAATCTTTGGGAATTTCAAAAGTGTAGCAATAAAACGCAAAATTAATCTAGAAAATACAATATGCACAATTAAGGTAGGTACAATCGTGCCAGCAGACATGAGACAATGAGGAAGTTGACAATTTAATAAGCCTTTCCGAATTCTTGTTCTTCCAAATGCATTTCATGGCGCCAAAAAAATCTCTTAATTGTTCTTCCAATAAAAACTTTTCGACTCCCGTGGGGGACTTCCACTAACTAGTGATCGCTCCAAAAACAACCCTTTTTTTCTTTTTTCTTATTTGTTGTTCAGTAATATTTGTCCTCTCTTCCAGCTACATGTCAACAGTTCATTTCTCTGCATTCAAGCTAATCTACTACCGGCCCCGTTAAAAAACTGTCTTCAATCATTTCCCCATTATTCCTCGCACTTCTCTTTTTTTTTTGTTTTTTTTTTTTTTTTTCTTTTTTATTTTTTTTTTTTTGTTTTCTTTTTTTTTTTTTTTTTTTTTTTTTTTTTCTTCTTCTTTTTTTTTTTTTTTTTTTTTTTTCCTTTCTTCTTTCTTTGTTTTCTTCTTTTTTTTCTTTTTTTCCTTCTTTCTTTAGTTTTTTTTTCTTTTTTCTTTTTTCCTTTTTCTTTTATCTTTATC
>JAWQFJ010027055.1:0-19294 GCA_034096865.1 Theodoxus fluviatilis
CTTTCTAAATCAAGCTAAAATAAGCTTGAATAAATGATTCTGACCATTCAGTCTCTGACCATGGAGTTCGAAGCAATCGGACCCGTCCCTACACAAAATGATTCTTCAGATACAGACACTGAAGAACCACCACCCAAGAGAAGAAGAGGCATTGCAAAAGACTGGGAGAAGCAAAGGGATTTCGTTACGGCAGATGCAGCACTGGAGTTCATCAAAAATGTAAGTAGAACTGTGTGTGCCTACAATGCACGTATCCTCAAAATGTTCTACAATCAACCTTAAGAGATATTTTGTATGTATTTATGGGCAGCCGTATTTATGATGATAACTTACAAAGGGCTGTCTATTGCAGGATGACAGCTGGTCAGTCTATGCCACAACCAAATCGTCAGATGGCAAAAAGGTCTACTACAAGTGTAAGAAAGGAGCTAGCTGTCTTGCGGAAGTATTTGCGGAAGGATCGGGAGACACCAATGGGGGACCAATCGCCAGGGAAGGCGACCTCGGATGGGTCGACGTCATTTGCTTTTCTTGCAGATGAGTTCCCTGCTGATTCCGCAGAGCTGTCGGATACACCATTGTATTGCAGCTGTCGAGGACCAGATGACGGGCAGCTGATGGTGGCGTGTGACTCTTGCGATGAATGGTTCCACCCCCGTTGTGTAGGAATCACCCCTGAAGAAGCCCAGGCCGCAGAGTTCTTCATCTGCCCCGATTGCGAGCAGCGCAGGGGTCGTCAGTAAAAGTTGTCTTTGCAGATGTCCCGACAATCGTACGGAGGTGGAGCGACATGCGACCTGTGTGGGGGAAGACAGGTCGGGAACCTGCGGGAGCATGCCCTCCAGGAGCATTTCCCCCCCCAGTTTTTCGCGAGATCCATCCCAGAGATGCTCGGGGCGGTGATGATGGTGGCCGGGCACCTCAACGTCCCGGACGGATCGCTGTTCCGGCTGGCGACTCTGGTGGAGCGTTCCATCCCCAGGGGAACGCCAATCAGCAGGAGAGAGGCCCTCACCTGCGAGAGCCTGCTGAACCACTGGGGGCATCCAAGGCCGGATGGACCCCTGAGCCTGACCCCCCTGAACACTGCGGGACTGTTGCTGCACTGGCGGGTGCTGTTTGCCCTCCTGCAGCTGGCGGGACATCGGGCACAGCAGGAGTTCCGCGAGTTTGCCCCAATGGCGGGGACCGGAGCGCTGGGTCTCCATCCGCGGAACGCCGGACGGCGATCTCGCCGACCGTCAACACCTGCGGGCGGGGGTGCACGACAGCGTGGAGCGTCCCCATCCCCTCCCCCTCGACCTGATGGTCACGACCGCGGCCGGGTGCGGACCGCCCCAAGAGGTCGAGCAGCTCAACGGGGGAATCAGGGCGCCTTGGAAGCGGGCACCCAGTACCAGGGGCGCTTGGGGCGTCGACCCCGTCAAGAGCAGCGCCGACCCCGTCAAGAGCAGCGCCGACCCCGTCAGGAGCAGCGCCAGCCCCGTCAGGGGCAGCGCCCGGCGGACCCGCCAGCCCCGCAGCGACCGAGGCAGGAGGGGCCGAGGCTGACCAGTATTGTTCGGTTGTATTGTTTGCTCATTGACTGTTAATTGAAATAGTCGGGCATATTGTGAGTAACTGCAGGGGAAGTTGAGCCCCATTTGTTCCTGCATTGTCAGATTTGTGCCAGTTTTGGTCTAACGATTGCAGGGGAAGTTGAGTTCCGTTTTGTGACTGCATTGCCAATCGTTTGACAGGGGAAGTGCATTTCCGTCTTTTAGCCTATTGGGATGATATTTGTTGGGGAGTTTTGATCTGGTGTCTGTTCAGTGTTGTAGGCCTTGTAGTGCTCTGGGTGCGGTTGTCGACATCCGACATCCTCTTGCGTTAAAGGCTGATCTTGTTTGAAACGGTCATTTTGTTCTGACGGTTAATTAGAATATTGTTCTTGATTGTAACGACCATTCTTGTCCCTACATTTTGGTCGGTTAGAGTTATCGTTCTTGCTGTGAAAGTTATTTTCATTGCCTTTCCTGTGTAATTGAAATCTTGTTCTGCATTGGAAAGTTATTTGTTAGGACATTGTAAGAGGAATTTACACACCCACATTGAACTGTGACCAGGGCCAACACCAACTGAAATCAGTGTAGTCCTCACTGATTCAGTCTCGCTGCCTTGAGTTTGCTCACAGTGGCGTTAACTGAATCCCACGCTCTCCTGTTCAACATTCACCCTGAAGAAGGCACGTGCCATACCACCTGGTGGGTACAATTCGGTGCCCACCATTCATTTCAAGCCCACAGGCCTCCCCACCTCGTCCACATGTGCTGTGACTCTGACTCTACCGAGGCACATTCCTGCAGACAGTTCCTTCCAGGAAATCATGGAGACGGCTGTTCAGAGCTCTCCTTGCTTTGACGATTAAGGGGGCATGATGCTTTGAACATAACCAGCAATACGTTTGTGTGTGCGTGTGTGTGTGTTTTAGGTCCTTCTCATAGCATTTCCATAGGTAGAATTAGAAATATAGTTTCTTGTGCAGCTTATTTTACTGTCATAGCTGGGTGCATTGCTAGGATATTCACAGTTGAAGTTGATTCTTGTCAACACTGTAGCCAGAAGATTACTGCTAGTGACAACAACAAAATTCTTCTTTGTATAAAAAATACATGTATTACATTCTTCTTAGATGAATAAGTCAGAATTAAAACATATTATCAGATAAGTACATCAAACTGACTTAAGTATTTAACAGTTTTTTTTTGTAACTCGCATTGGAAGCAAAAGTGAGTATGTACTCACCGTGTCGTCCCTCCATCCGTGAGTAAGACTGCAAACACAGTGTGAGATACTGTTACTTTTCCACCTGAATCGCCCAATAGAGCCCGACAGGTGTCCTGTGTGTTTTATAAATTGACTGATGAACAGTTTAATGTGCAGCATTTTGTTTTGTTTTGGTTTTTGCATTGTTAAAAGACGTTTTAGCGGAAAATTTTAGTCAACCCAGCAGACACAAAAAGCACTGCAAAGCCACCTAGGGCACCCAGAAGGTACAATTTTGAAAGGTCACAAAGGCCATCAGGTGGCTTATTATCAGATAAATGTAGGTGTTTAAGGCTTTTTCAGCTGTATCAATGTCTAAAAACTAAGTGTTCTACCAACGGGCACGATTCAAATCCCTCCAGGTTCCGAGAAATTGATAATTGAACATTCGATCAAAATAATCTCAGATATATCTGAGTTCATCTTTAGAACAGCTCGGTTTGATCAACGCGTCAGATCAACACCATCTGAATTCCGACTGTATCAGGAAAAGCAGTAGTGAATCGATATTAAACTTAACAGAAATAGACCTTAAGTATCCTAAAATATACAAGACTCAGGGATCTCGCTAAGATTTTTGCTTACCGGTATTCCTCCACAACCTAACCCCAGCCTCCCAACAAGAATCGGTCCCAGTCACGTTACTACCGGTAATGAGTACGTGTTCAAAATACAAGCTTACTATTATTGTCATTCAAAGTGTAAGAATATTCATGTACACTACAGGCTCTGAACATCCATGAAGAATTCTTGCCGAGTTGTTTTTTCCCCCCATTACAACCGGTACATGCTTTCTCCTGGTTGTCGGGACCGACAGCTAAACAAAAATCCGGTGCTTTCGGTTCGTAGCCGGTAATTTTAATTTACCAGCTATAACCGGTTATCGAGATCCCTGAAGACTACTAACATTTCATGTACTATCATCCAATTTTCTGCAATTTACAGTGCATTCTACGAACCGAGGGTGTGTGCAGAAAACAACTTTATAATTGCTTCACGAACACTTACTCATGTCAGTTCCGAATAGGTCACCTGGTAGAGCGTTGGACTATGGTTTTGTTGGAACGGGTTCAATTCCAATCCGCGCAGAATTTTTTGTTGTTGTTGCTATTTGTATATGTTTTGTAATCAGAGGCCTCTAGTCTGTGGAGTTATTCCTTTAACTCATGTCTTTGTCACGGCCTGAGCCGCTATTCACAGTCCAAGGGTTGACACAACAAATCAAAACAAAAAACGCTTTGTCCAATGTGTAGAATTGTTTGAGGAAGAAGAATCATGGCCAAGTACGCTCACGTCTTCGCCGAGTTCATCGACGGCGACTTGGAGGAGCACATGAAGGAGATGCGGATGGACGGGACGTGGGCCACCACGGCAGAGATCTTCGCCGCTGTGGTCCTCCTGCAGCGCGACATCTACGTGCTGTCCCCCCACTCAAGGAACAGAAGTACGAGTGGATGCAGTTCTCCCCCAAAATCAAACTGGGGGACAACACCAACGCCCATCCATGCTACCTGTCTCTGTGCCACACCAACGGCAACCACTACGACTGCATCGTGGCCCTCAATGGCGCCTGCAACTGCACACTGCCCCCTCCCAAGCTATGTGGGGTGCATGACTATGTGGACCTCACCCACAACTAGCCCCAGGAAGGAAGCCCCCACCCCCACCTCTCTTCTGCAGGACGCCTTTTCTAGAATGTTCGAGCCCTCCCTGTTGAAGAACTTTCTGGAATGGACATCACCCGCAACTAGCCCTGGGTAGGACAACCACCCTTTCTTTCTCTGTGTTACAGCCTGGTTTTGGTAAGTCTGTTGTGTCCTGTGTGTTATAGCCTGGTTTTGGTAAGTATGTCGGTGTCCAATGTGTTACAGCCTGGCTTTGGTAAGTCTGTCGGTGTCCAATGTGTTACAGCCTGGCTTTGGTAAGTCTGTCGATGTCCAATGTGTTACAGTCTGGCTTTGGTAAGTCTGTCAGTGTCCTGTGTGTTACAGCCTGGCTTTGGTAAGTCTGTCGGTGTCCAATGTGTTACAGCCTGGCTTTAGTAAGTCTGTTGTGTTGTGTGTGTTACAGCCTAGCTTTGGTAAGTCTGTCTAGGTATCTGCCACATTTTTCATGTTCAACACGGATGCCCAATTAGGACCCGAGAAGCTGGGAGGGTGTGCAAGGTTTGGATAGGCTGTTTTGAGATGGAATCCGCCCTGTGGTTAAGGGTGTCATACACTTCATTGTTGAGAATGTATCAAGTGTTGTACAGTCAACAGTGGATATTTTACTTACTGTTTAGGTCATGTTGTACTCACAACAAAAATATCTGCTGCAGACGAAGGCAAGGACTATGAAGAATTCTTCTGCACACCTGTCCTTCAAAACGTGGTCAGCAAATTCCAGGGGTAAGTTTGACACTTGTTATAACACCCCCCACCCCCACCCAATCACCCACCCCCCAAATTTTTTAAAATAAATATGAAGCAAACTATAGGAGGTAGTAGATAATTATTAAGGGCACCCTAAGAGCTTATAGCTGAGGACTGATATGTGGGGATCTCAAAGCTTAGTATCAGCCCTCTAAATGATACTGACGCATCTTCTGTAGCAGTCAACTCAATTGTCTGTCGATTCGGGAACTCTATCTATGTCTGGAGATTGAGAAATAAACAAATTGGCAGAGCCATGCTAACTGTCTCCTTTCCACGACAATACAATGCCTCTTCATTAAAGTGATATCAACTGTCATGATGGACTGTAGATACAGCATCACCTTGTTCTTTGCCTATTGTCTTACCAGGACGAAAAAAAATACTCACAAGCGTACCCATCAAGACACGCCGAGGTTTGGACCTGTGGACTTGCAGGCAAGTGTGGTTGTTACTTTTATGGACGTTTTTCATTTCTCTTGTGCTTGATTTTCATGCAGTTTATGTCCCTTAATCTTGAGACAGCTTCATGACCCTTTGGTTTTGTTGATTTTCAGTCTTGAAACGCTCATAAAAAATTACACATGAAAGTGTTTAGTATGTATCTGGTGTGATAGATAGTGACATGGACCAAACAGATATTTCACATTAATCTCAACAAGTCTTATTTTTTTACGCAGCCCACCCAAAGCAATCTTCATATCAACATGCAGTTCCTGTATGTGCTTTTTATCCTTCAACTCAAGTTATCAGCTTGCGGTTGACCGATCTGGTCTCAGTTCTTAGCTTTCCCTGTGGTTCGTTGTAAAACTGAGCAACAATCTCTTCATCTTTGACAGTCAGAGACTTCCTCCATATCATTATCAACTCAATTTACTTTTATATAACATGATTCTGAATGAGTAAACCTAAGGATTTGTTTATTTAGGTTTTATTCAAATCATACTGAATTCATTTTATGATATGCATATGTCTAGCCTACTGAGTTAACATGTTAAACAGAAGTGAACTTCATTGCTGTGTGCTAATCTAGAGTAAGGTTTACTTTAGCTTTGTGCACAGTTTGCCATGGATGTCCTTGTGTGTTTTTCTCTGCCTTCATCTAAACTAAAGTAGCAGTGCATGTCTGCCAGGGCAGGGGTGTTGGCTCCCACTCTGATCTTCTGTTGCCTGACACAGGAGCTGGTCTGCATACAGACAGATCTTCGAATCACCAAGTAAGGAAGTTGACATTGATACAATTTCCAAATCCAGACAGGAAACTAGATGAGGAGCAACAGATGAAGTTACTGGGGCAATAAAGACCACAGATACACACACAGCTAAAGGACCTGATGGCATCACCATGGAATCTATAAAGACAAGAAAATGGTCATCAGAAGCATTAACAGTAATGTTCAACATCTGGCTATACACAGGGAAATTTTCACAAGAAGTGAAAAGTGCTAGGACAATCCTTCTTCCAAAGGTACAGGACAATGACAAATTGAAGGAGATAGGTAACTGGAGACCCCTCACGATTGGCAGCTGTCTGATAAGGCTATACTGTAAGATACTCGCCAAGAGAGTGCTCCCGCTGGTCACACTACACTCAGCACAGAAAGGCTTTATCTCAACACCAGGAGTAGCATATAACACATATGTCCTCAATAAGATAATCAAGAAGGCATAGAAGACAACAGGCCATCTGGCCGTCGCACTACTAGACCTAGCAAAGGCATTCGACACGGTGTCGCACGATCTGGTAGAGAAGAGTCTCAGAAGAATGGGGTTCCCAGAAAGATTCATTGATCTGGTCAAGGATATGTACGATGAGGCAACCACACAAATACAAATGGGGAAGATAGCCAGCAATCCAATAATGATAAAACAAGGTGTCAAGCAAGGGGATCCACTATCACCCATACTTTTCAACATAGCACTAGATCCACTTTTCCAGCTGCTAGCAGCAGAAGGGACACCATGGAAATGCAAAAAGTTGGAAAACCACAGCAATTCCTAAAATCCAAGCGGTACTCTCATTGACAGCTCCCGCACAATACAAATTGAGAGAATATGACAGAATGATTAGAGGATATATCAAAGATAACCTACATCTACATGCGACTACTAATGATCACATGATATATTCCAGAACAGCACAAGGAGGTCTTGGAGTAATATCACTGCTAAAGACCCTCCAGTATAATGACCAGAAATTAACAGAGAAAATCATCCAAGGTAAGGACAGTAAATCACAATCAATAATAGATGCTTTGGAGCTGAAAATAGAACCCATACAGAAACCAATCCCACAGATCAAGGAATGGAAAGAGCTACCAACTCAAGGGTTGGGCGTTGAGACATGGGCCAACGAGAAATACTCCAACTACTGGCTATCACATGACATCTATAACCCCAGAGAGTTCACCACAGCACTAAAACTGAGAACAAACACATATCCCACCAGGGAGACTATGAATAGGACCCGTCCTCTACCAGACGTTAAATGAAGAAGATGTACAATGACACTGCAAACAATAGGGCATTGTGACGAAAACACCCTTCCTCACTCTGTTGTTGTCGTTTGATTAGTGGGACGGGTAGTAGGTCTGCCAACCAGTACTATGGTGTAGTGGGTCTGCCAATCGGTATAAGTACAGTAAAATGCGCCCTACTCATTTAGGACTTGTGAGGGGCAGGTAGTAAATGAAACCTGACTCTTGCCTGATGTAAGATTTATTTAGTAAAAGCCTTTCATCTGGAATTGTTCACGTCTTGACTAATGATACAAGATTAACCAATCGACCTGGACCCTTTGGAGGAATATCTAATGATGTTGCTTGGTGGAAAACTCAATCAGGACTGACTTACAGATGCCATGGGACTGAGTAAGAGTTTATATGGCTGAACGCTGATTTGTTCCTAGTATTTATATAATCGATCGGTGATTGGTTCTTTAAGTGAAAGTGGCACTTCATTAGTGCTGGAATTGGTCAAGAAAGACAGGGTTTTTGGCGTGCATATAAAACCCATGTTTTCCCAGATACGGGGCGCTTGTACGAGTTTTTTTTTTAAGGAACAGACACAGGTGTAGATGTGTGGCGCCCTGTTCAGAATTTTCAAGTGGCTCAAGCCTTATCAAGATTAAAGCCTGACTATACAACGACTTACGTGTCAGCTCCTCTTCACGACTAGACCCTGCTGTAACCACGTCGAGACCCAGTCGCCCCGGGACAGAACAGAATTCTGCCCTACTCTCGTCATTAGGAAAGACAGTAACATCGTCCACACTCCGTCCCGAAGTTTCTCGTCACGGAAGCGTGTCGCTACAGAAAAGCCGTCTGCCGTCAGCACATGAAGAAACCTCCCTCGGCGTCACCTCTTGAAGTTTGTATTGTCCAAGCCACCGCAAAAGAGACATATCGTCAGTCTTCACGCACGCGCCGGTCGTTGAGTAAATTGACGAGGAGAGAGAGAGAAAACTGTCGTATGCTTCAAGCTCGCACCCAGCCTGAGCGTGATGGCGTTGAGGGAGCGAGCCACGTCGACTGCTACGCTTCACTCGCTCCTCCAGCACGTCTACGCTGCATATCTACGCTTCCCCTGAGCTCACCCCAGTCAGCCTTAAAGTCGACTCAAGTCACCTCGCCTAACGGAAAAGTTGCTGCCGCCTGCCCCCACAGGCGAAGGAATTAACCATTCGTCGTACTCTGACAAAAGTGATTCCTGAGTGGATACCCCCAATCCCACTCTCCCCTTCCCCACTTCTTTTACTTCGCCATGTGCGTTCCAGGAGCACTGCTAGCGGCCTGGGATTGGCTGGATTTTCATCACTATCAGCCAAGTATCATTTACCGGTTGGCAGACCATTTATCATATTGTTTGGGGAGCTTGAATTATATCGTTATGGTTGCATCATTATTATTAGAATTTTAATTATAGCGTGAAGTGCTATTTGAGGATTTTTGTTCATAAAGAATCTAAGTAATATTTGAATTGTGATTTCGTGTTCCCACCTTTCATTTCAGACTTGTTCCATCTCTGTTTGGATGAACGAGTGGAAGCGTTGCAAGTGAACTAGTGTTGTTTACCCCTAGACATGAACGACCCAGAATTGGAAAATAGTTGTTTGTAGTTAACTCGTAACAGGCATATATCGGGGGCTTGCCCCGCCATGAAAAAGCAGAGAATCAGAATACATGACGATATGTGCAATATTATCAAGAAAAAGGCACAAGTGGTAGGATGGACTGTTGAGACAGAACCAACTTTCTTGGTAGAAAATAAAAAGTACAAACTAGATCCGATACTAAACAAGAATAATAAAATGGTAATCATAGATCCAACGGTCATCTGGGATAAGGATTTAGACACCATGAGGAAAGCCAAACATGAAAAAGAGCAAAAATACTCAGTGTTGTATGAAATAATTAAAGCACAATATCCTGATAAGAAAATCGTCATTTTTGGTCTACCGATCAGAGCCAGAGGTGGATGGATTAATGAGAACAATGAGGTGTTCAGATGTCTTGCCCTCCATCTCCCTACAATCCACAAGGCACTGACCCCACGTGCCATGGGGGCAACAGTATCCATCATCAACTCTTTTAGCGATGGTTTCGCCAAATTCAAAAACAAATAAAACACTGGTCCATGTTTTTAATAATGTACAAAAGGAAATTTTTATAAGACTCAAATAAAGGCAATGTAACGTAAAGTGTCACCTCCTGTCCGTCACCAGGAAGCGGACCAGGATCTCAACCAGCTACTCGCTCCATGGACGCGTCCTTGAAAAGGTGCACAGCGCCAAATACCTCAGAGTCCATATCTCGGAGGACATGAGCTGGGGCACCCACGTAAAGGCCGTCGCAGCGAAAGCTAACAAAACAATTGCCTTCGCTCACCGAAATCTGAAAGGGTGCACAACAACGGTCTAGACACAGTGCTACAAGACCCTTGCTCGCCCTGTAATGGAGTTTGCATCCCCGGTATGGGACCCCCACCAAAAACATTTGGTCACCATATTGGAAATGGTGCAGCATCGTTCTGCCAGGCGCATCCTGCATTACTTCAGCCACACATCCAGCGCTTCTGAGATGGTGACGAAGCTCAAGCTGGAGACGCTCAAGGAGAGGAGAGATGCGGACAGGGTTAGCATGATGTACAGGGTCATTCATGGCCTTGTGGACGTGGCCATCCCGCCTGGACTTCTCCGGCCCACCGCTCGCTCCACAAGAGGCCACCACCTCAAGCTGCATGTTCCGCACGCCAGAACTGACACATATATGTACTCATTCTTCCGACGGGTATCAGACTCTGGAACTCCCTGGACGCTGACTCCTCCCTGCCAGACTTCAGATTGTCTCTGAAGAACTGGCTTGCCCGACCCCGTTAAACCCTGCCCGGGCGCACCAAAATTGTGGAACAATTTCCTCGAGTCATCGGGGTATCCACAGTACTATGAAGAAGAAGAAGTACCTCACAACAAACAGTGACATTGAAGACCCACACAGGTACCAGCACCAACTCCACTCCCTGGGGAGTATTGCAACCCGATGCTGGCTCATGGCCGCATACAAGAGTTAATCGCTCTACAATTTCCCAACATTGCCCTCTCCATTTTGTGTGGATTCGCTCATGCACATGTAATTGGTCAAATCTAGAGCAAGCTTTTTCACAAAATGTGTATTAAAAAAGTGTCGACCCCTTGTGGGTTCGTGCATGCTTACGTAAATGACTAGAGTTAGAGAAAGCTTTTCACATGATGTACCTTTGAACGGCTTGGATCATGTGTGGATTTATTCATGCACACGTAAACTACCCGAATGATAGAAAGACGTTTCACAAAATCTACATGTGGAAGGCCTGAATCATGTGTGGGTTCGTGCATGCACCCGTAATTTGCTGGACTGAGAGAAAGCCTTTTCACAAACTGTGCATTTGAAATAGTTGGATCCTGTGTGGGTTCGTTCATGCCTACGTAAATGACTGGACTGAGAGAAAATCTTTCCACAAAGTTTACACTTGAAAGGTTTAGATCCTGTGTGGGTTCGTTCATGCGAACATAAATGACTGGACTGAGAGAAAGCCTTTTCACAAACTGTACATTTGACAGGCTTCGATCCTGTGTGGGTTCGCTCATGCTGATGTAAAGTACTGGACATAGAGAAACCCTTTTCGCAAACTGTACATTTGAAAGGCTTGGATCCTGTGTGGGTTCGTTCATGCGTACATAAAGTACTGCACTGAGAAAAAGCCTTTTCACAAACTGTACATTTGAAAGGCCTGGATCCTGTGTGGGTTCGCTCATGCTGATGTAAAGTACTGGACTGAGAGAAAATCTTTCCACAAACTTTACATTTGAAAGGCTTGGATCCTGTGTGGGTTTGTTCATGCGTACGTAAATGACTGGACTGAGAGAAAGCCTTTTCACAAACTGTACATATGAAAAGTTTGGACTCTGTTGTTTGTTTTTATAAGCGTAAATGGTGTGATCTCGAGAGAGCAGAAACTGTTCCGTGCATGGATTCACTTTGCGCCTTTGTGTGCTTCGATGGGGCTGAAGAGTTATTCAGTTCTTCCTTGGAAGCTTTTGTCAACGTATTTTCTCTCCCATCAACGGGTACGTCCACGTTCCGTGTAGTTGTATCATGAACAGCGCTCGGAACTGAAGCGTTATCAGAAGGAAGCGAATCATGAAAAACAGTGACAGTGTCACATAAGTCGCACATTCAACTGTAAATGTGACTTTTGGAATCAGACCATTCTGGAAGGTATTAAAAGTACCTTCTTTTGAAGTAATGCTGGAATAAGTCCTTTGTAACTCAGAACTACCTTGATCTTTGCAGTTTGAACTTTTCCAAACAGCGCTGCAGTCAGGCAGACATTGATCTGGTGTCTTTTTGCGCTCATAGTTACAGTCAACACCGTGATTATAAGTATCGTCCGCAGACTCAGAGGTGTATGTTAGATTAGCTGCCTCTACTGTAGACAGTGACGAATTCTGAAAGACAAACTAATGACTTAACATAATACAATTATCTTTCTTCAACACTGCAAAGCAATATTTTAAAATGAAACTAAAATTAAGAACCACCATACCAAATTAACGGAAGGTTTTGAAACAGTTCTTCGCCGTTTCCATTAGATACAGACTTAGTTTAGTGTTTTCAATGCTAGAAGACCTTGTATCTAACCAGCTACATCAATACTTTGTCACCAATTTAGCCAGATGCTGTTTGTACACAGTAAATTCCGGTACTTATATATTTGGAATGGGTTTAAAATTCATTACTACAGCAGATTTTCTTCCTTGCATATAAATGTGGTTGTTCATGAAACAATCTGATGGACCTAATGTGTTGAATAAGTCTCAGGTTGATCTCAGTATCAGTAGTGCCTAGTTCGTCAAACATTAATTGCTATAAGCATTTTTCAATTCATTCTTGTGATAAAAGAGCAAAACGATCCCAAAAAAGGACAGTGTTGCGTTCTGAAAAACTGTTTTAGTTTTTCGAGGTCTGTTTATCAAAGCAGTGTGAATTTTGTCTGGATAACATTTCTTAGGCTAGCACTTCACATTTAAGTTGAGGAAAGTACCTTTCAAGAGAAATAAACCATTTTATCATATGTCATTATGGGATTTTTTGTAGATTTTTAAAAAAAGGGTTAAAAACTCCCGTTTTCTGGGAAACGTCACCTACACTTAAGCCACGTATGTAATGAGTGAACCCATTGCATACTCGGCACAACATCTGCGGGCCGACTTGCAGATGAGTACAAGACTGGAGGAGTACTGAGAGGTCTGTCAGTGCTTTGCTGAGAAGACTGAGGCAGCAAGCACAGGCGTCACCCGACGCCAGCCTATCAGGTTCACGGCAGGAGACTACCCAACTGTGCAGCCGACAGACACCTTTCTTTCCACTTGTATTTGTAATGATGGTTTAAAACTAGGTCTGCCGAATTGAAATATTTCCTGGAACAAAGTGTTATTCTTGGACAGACCAATGTCTCTTCCTGCAGGTGACCTTTACTGAGTTCAACAGCAGCTTCCTGGCGGTGCTTCACCAGGCAGCGGCTGATGACACGGACAGTGAATCCAAGGACAACTTGAGTCCAGCAGCAACCTTTGACCAAGCAGTACAAACATATGGCTTTGCTGGCCGTCCTCGATTTTTCCTGTTGCTGCTGGTAACTAAAGGGAGCTAATTATTGCTGCCTTGATTTTTGTATTCACTATGCTTCATCAGATTTACCTTTCTAGATAGTTTTACTTTGGATACAGGACTAAATTTAGCATTCAGTATGGCCACCACACCTCGAGTTTACACTCTCTTGAGAGGCATGGTGACGAAGAAGACCGCGATTAAATACTGAACGTTGGGAAGGAGACTCCAATTATGGAGATGATGAGGGTTACTGGTCAATCTAAGACAATCTTGACGATTTGGACATGAAAGTTGTGCCAGTAAATCAGAATCGTAACCGAATCTACAGCAAAAGTGACGATGAAACTTCGACATTGCCATCACTTCACAGGAGAAGGACCGTGTGGTAGTGTGCCCAGTGCCAGGTGACTCCCTGTCAAGCCCTGCAATGAACTATCACACAAAAGAGGACTAGGCCAAGTAGGGCACCTCCTTTCTCACAAAATGACATTCTGACAGTTTTCTCTTCTTCCTACAGAGACAGATTGCAGAGACGAGTGGGTGGAGTGAGTTTTACCGTCTCTCTGCCTTAATAGGCTATGTGATGGATGGATGGATGGATGGATGGATGGATGGATGGATGGATGGAGTTTAAGGGAATACATGGGTAAAATATTTTTTTATAACTGCAATGAGTTTTCAAACATTCACGCATGGATGGACAATGTTATCTGCCTTTGTAGGCTTTAGAAGGCCATTAAGCACGAACAGTTTGGAGTAAACGCAAATCAAGTCATGGTGTCCCTAGTAATTTGCCTCTTACGAATCGCGTAGGGAGACGCTTTGGGTCAATTCTTATCCCGAACCCACAGGGGGGTTGCAGAGAGTATATAATCTGATTTGACCTTTCTAACTTACTGCAAGCTTAGTTTCAAGGTTTCTTTTCTTTGATCAATATAGCATGACTTGGTACGAAAATCACTAGAACAGTAATCACAAGAACAGTATAAGCGCAAATAGAGTCACAATATCCCTATTTATTCGCCTGTTACAAAGCATATACAGAGACACGAAGTGTCAATTTCAACCTCATGCCCTCAGGGAGTCCAAACCCTCACAGATCTCGTGGCGCTTGTGAAAAGGTCAAGCAATGTAGAGAGGTGTTGTTTTATATAGCGACTCCTCACCAATCTCTGGATCTCAAACCGCTTCACACTATACCCACTCCACCCCATATCGCAGGGCAGCTTGATCAATCCTTCACTTGTACCTCACAACAAACAGTGACATTAAAGACCCACACTGGTACCAGCACCAACTCCACTCCCTGGGGAGTATTCCAACCCGATGCTGGCTCATGGCCGCATACAAGAGTTAATCGCTCTACAATTTGCCAACATTGCCCTCTCTGGTTACTGGTTTTACTTCTGGGTGGGGGGAGCCAATGCTAGTTAAGCATCTTGCTCAAGGATGCAACTCTGGGAACCGCACAGCTTCGACCACCACACTCACTAGCCGCAAGTGACTACCGGTCAAGCGCGCTGACCACTCGCCCTTAGAGCCCTGCTGTGCAAGGTGATCGAGTGCTGTGGTTCTGTGTCTGCTCAAAATGACTCGACTTTACCTCCGTCATAAAGAATGACAGATGATGGACCATAAGGCCCATCAGCCTTTGCTGGCAATTTTAGGCCATAGATCACAACAAAGTCCGTTAGAACAAGAGCAAGTCCAGATTTCCCTAGTTAATGGCCTCTAACAAGATGCCTAATGAGATGCTGTGGCTCAATTTGTGCCCCTGACCCACCAGGAGCCCTAGTTATTTGTCTGTTATGAAATACCGTATTTTGTCTAATGGATGGATGGATGGTGTTTCACAGCCTCAGTCGTAGTAGGCTATGTAAGGCCATTAAGCACAAAAACCACTAGAACGGATTAAACCGAATGCAAATCAAGTCGCAGTGTCCCTAGTCATTCGCCTCTTACGAATTGCGTAGGGAGACGTGGTGGGTCAGTTTTTACCGAACCTTCAGGGGGATTCTACTTAATATTTTTATTTCTCGCGGAGACAAATATACCTGGTACCTAATTCTTTACAGATTTGTTTTTTGACGAATATTTTGAGTTTCAGACCATGTTGACTTTATTCAGTAAAGTTGTCCTCCTCACAACAGTCATTGTCGTCGACGCCTGTGTTAACCGTCATCATCAAAAGCATCGTCATCATCATTGTGTTTATTGTCGATATTGTTGTAGTTACGTCTGCTGCCACTGATGTTTTTGATATTGCAATATTATTATTATTGCTGTGATCACCAGGCGGAGCTGCTGTCCGAGTTTTTAAAAAAAGCTGGTCGAGAGGGAAGGATGGATGGATGATGATGTTTTACGGCCTTTCAGCCTTTGTGGGCTATGTAAGGCCACTAAGCACAAAAATCACTAGAACAATTTAAAGTAAATATAGTCCAGTCACAGTGTTCCTAGTTATTCCCCTCTTACGAATTTCGTAGGGAGATGCGGGGGGTCAATTCTTACTCCAAACCCACAGGGTGAGGTCAAGAGGGAAGACAAACCCCATGGACTTTGATTGCCTAATGAAGCAAAAGTATATGCCTCCCCATTTTGCCTAATGGTCACCCTGGGCGTGTGAATATTTGCCGAGGGGGCGCGTCCGAGTGGATCACCCACCGTTTTCACTGAACACAGCTATGCAGGATGGATGATTGGATGGATGGTGTTTTACGGCCTATCAGCCTTTGTAGGCTATATAAGGCCAGTAAGCACTAAAATCACTTGAACAGTACAGAGTAAACGCAAATCAAGTCATGGTGTCCCTAGTAATTCGCCTCTTACGATTCGCGTAGGGAGACGCGGTGGGTCAATTCTTACCCCGAACCCACAGGGGAAAACTATGCAGGGCCAGTATCCAGAATGGCGATTTATCTTTTTAACACTCGATTTTTCCCCTAACCCCGGGTTATCTTAATCGGTTAGATAAGGTACACTCGTCAGAGGATCCTAGGTTGCGCTTTGCTATATATACTGGTTTCCAGCCAAGGGAGAGCGGAACAGACAGTTGGAATCGTCTGAGTTTAGAGATAATTTGGGGTTAAAATAAATCGCCGTTCTGGATACGGGCCCAGGAGGATGAGGAAAGTTAATTACCAATCAAAGAGCTTTATAAAAACTCTACAGGAGTGAAGATGATCTCTTCCTGGCCAAAGATATGAGTCGGACGTCGAATTATAGGGATTTTCCAAGATGGAAATGCAACTGGCGGAGGACGCTCTGGAAAACCAGCGCTCCATTGTGCTCACCGGCAGCAATGATGGTTCTCTGGAGACTTCTTACAGTGACTACAACAGCCCTGGCCATTTGAGTAAGTGTCAGTACTTTCATTTACCGGGCAGGGAGGAGGCGGGATGGAAGGGGAGATGGGGGGCACGTTTATTAGTGGAGGTGTGGATATTAGACAAAATAGGGTACATAGGGTCATTCCTACCCCTAACCCACAGAGAGAGTTGTATATGAAGGTACAAGTTGCTGAACTGAAGATCTATGTATTGAATAAAGTTTTACTGCCTATCACTCTCAACCTTCGGACACCAATCCATGGATCACAAAAAGTATTATTAATGATCAGAGTGAGACCAAATCAAATCACACAAAAAAGACAAAGAACCCCACCATGGATCCTCTCCTATCGGAGTTCGCTCATTAAACCCTGGTCACACAGCACTTTACGTCTTAATCACGTCCAAACGACGACAAAAAGTGGTCACCCGTGAAGTAGACGATGTTGTTCGTGTTAATGTCGAGTTTAAGACGAGCTACGGTCGATTTATAGACGTGGCAGGACGCGGGGAGAAATCGGAACGTCATCGGACGCGGAAAAAAGTTTTGAACTGCTCAAAACTTTATCCCGCGCACAACCACGGGTAGCACACGTGGTAAAGACGTGCAACACACGTGAAACACACGTGATAATCCGTGTTCCGGCAGTGATTAAAACGTGAGGAGACGCGGTAAGACGCGAAAGTTTAGCGGTCTGTCACGTTCTATAACGTCTCGAACACGTTCTAAATACGTCTCGAGCACGTTCTAAATACGATTGATCACTGCCTAATCACTTCTGTATAACGTCTGATTTGCGGCATATATACGGTAATTTTCTGAGACCTCGGCACTTGCAGTGTAGATGTCAAGGAGTGAACATGGACCCTCAACACCGTGATGTCCTCATCTTCATGCTCCAGCACCAACAGAACCAACTGATTCAGGCCCAACATATCCTTGCTGTCAGAGGAAGAAGAAGAAGGAGGATGAGGAGGGTGATACGGAACATCTGGGTGCGTGACTGGATTGCGAGGAGACGCACTTCCGGACCGTGGCTACCCGTGATTGGGCAGTGCTATGGCAGTGGAGTGCCCGTTTTACGTCCGTGCTCAACACGTGATCGGCAGTACTCCAGACGCGATGACGTCACGGTTTTTTCTAGGCTTACACGTGGCTTGACGTGGTTAGTCGTGCTTAGGCAGTGCTTCAGCAGTGGAACAGCCGTCGACGACCATAACCCGTACAAAGCATGGCCAAACCAAAATTGATAAAAAATCACCACGTACGACCACGTCCACCAGATTTTGTACGTCTTTTGGACGTGATTAAGACGTAAAGTGCTGTGTGACCAGGGCATTAGACTACAATTACGCCATGGACCAGGACAGCGTGTGCTTACTGGACCAAGAATCAAGACGGTTCCAGAGGGGCGTCAAAGTGATTAACATTACAGTTAACAACCCCCACATTGAACTGTGACCAAGGCCAACCCCAACTGAAATCAGTGTATTCCTCACTGATTCAGTCTCGCTGCCGCGAGGTCGCTCACGGTGGCGTTCACTGAATCAGCGCTCTCCTGTTCAACATTTACCCTGAAAAAGGCTTAGGGACAGCGGTGGAAAGCTATGCAGCGAGTTATACTTGTGTCGCAAGAATGGAATTTATTGCGTTAACTCCCAATGACTCGGGTTAGCAATGTAATTTGTCACCCGATAGTTCATTGGTTGCAGTATGTCAGCTGGGTCGTATAAATAGCTGTGACGTCTAGGAACAACGTCATTCGCCTTCCCAAGAGATTCCATTGCAGCAGCAGCTTACATAAGTTCCACTGCATTCAGTCTCTAAGAGCCGAAAGTCTACTCGCCGCTGAGGCATCGTGCGGTGAGTATGTCAGCCCAGACGGGCAGCGGAGCCACGTGGTGGCTCTGCTGAGAGTGACCTGCAGGAGAGCTGTCTTTGCTGTCCCCACTTCCACCATGCATGGTGGTTCCATAACTCGCGCTCCTGCAACACTTGTATCTCCTTTCTGAGGCAAAAGTTTAGTACTGGGGCGCGTTTGTTTGGCCTAAAATCTTAAGAGAATATATAAGGGATAGGCGTTGCCTACGTTCCTTGATCATAAAGACACACTTGCCGTGAAGGCGGGAGGCCGAGGGAGGCCGAGGGAGGTCTGGAGCTCCCTTGATGCTTCAAGCTGCTGAGACCCGGATGAGCCAAAATGGCGGACACAGTGAGAGTTGGATTGTGTTCTGAGATAAGTCCCTGTAATGTCCAGGGTCCAAGAATAGAAAAGTGTACGTACACAGAAGTATTTACTGTTCGAGTGTTAAGTTGTATATGCTACAGTAAATTTATCAAACAAGAAAATTAGTAAATTTCCTGAAATTTTCAGTAAATTTGCAAAGTTACTGTTTTTCACTCAGGAAATTTACAAATTTACTGAAAATTTCAGGAAATTTACAAATTTACTGAAATTTTGGGTTTCATTTTTGACAGATTTACTGGATAGGAAAAGACAATTTCAGTAAATTAGTCAAAAGAGTTGTAAATACTGTTCAAGCAGTAGTCCAGGAGGATTTCTGCTCGGTATATGCATAAGTTAAGTTTCTGTGG
>JAWQFJ010027056.1:0-12500 GCA_034096865.1 Theodoxus fluviatilis
CCGCACCGGAGAGAGAGAGAGAGAGAGAGAGAGAGAGAGAGAGAGAGAGAGAGAGAGAGAGAGAAAGAGAGTGACTGAGTCTGTATGCGAAGTGGCTATACTAGTTGAAAAGACGGAATCTATGCTAAGACCATCTGTTCTGTGCAATTTAATTAATCGCGTGGTATTTGTTCTAAGAGCTCCGACCGAAAAGCTGTCTCCAGGAGACAATACAGTATTCAGTGTTAAGTAGACTCCAGCAAGCTACGGTGAAAAGGTTGAGAAAATGGTGCTGTGTTGTCTCGACTCAGTTAGGACTTGATGAAGTCTAACAGTCGAAAATAGAAGCCCAGAAGAAAGAAATCGATGCATGACGTAAAGTCATAAAACTTGCATAAGCAGTCGATGGAGACACAAGAAAACACACTCGAAATTAATGAAGCAGTTACTTTGCCGCGTATGATGACACATTCGTGTTTGTAGATCAGGACATCAGGATAGAACATTCTGTTCTCTCATGCAGAAGAAAATGCCTTTAACGTGCTGTTTTCCACTTCAGAATAAATTTTTTTGGCTTGTGTAAATCACACTAATCTATGTTTTTGGGGAAAATTCTACCAACCGTACGAGTTTTTGCGTGACACTCGAAACTGCGAACGTGGGGCTAAGTTGAACGAGGCGAGCAGAGGAAATTATGTATAGAGCAGAAATAATCAGTTACCACGGATTTTGCACACGCTCAACCCCGCTAGAGATGGACTTGACATTAGGGTAGGAAAGGAGAAATGGGAGCTGTCGAAAGCGTGTCACTTACCTGACATGGAGTCAAGCACCAGGGCCAAGGATTTTTCACCGTTCACTGCCCAGTGGAGAAGAGCCACAGACGTGTGAAATAGAATGCATTAACCTACAGTCGGGAGCCCCATTTGGAAGTCCTGAACCTGATGAAAGCTTGAACTCAGCTAGTACTGCAAAGCCCATTCCGTCAGGTTTATTGGAAGAGAGAGAGAGAAATAAATCGATCTGGCTTGCAATAATCCAGATTTTATACACAGTGCTATATCTTTATTTAGACTTGTATCATGCAATGAATATTCGAGTATCACTTCTTTTGCAAATTTCTTTCTTTATACGAAATGAGGACCGCTGGCATCAAGAATGGAAGTTGTCCCAGACTGGAAATATAAAGGATATTTTTTTTAAAGTAAGCCAGCACCGCGGTATTTCCTACTGTTGATCCAACTTTCGGGTGACTGAAATATTTCCACTCCCAGCAGCTGTGTCGAGAAAGCGAATTTCGCAAAGCAACAGAGAACGCCGAAGTACCGTCCATTCTTAAAAATGGACGAGTCTGAACTACAGAAAAACGTGCCACTGGAAATAAAGTTTCAAAATGATGCTGTGCATGCAGAAAGCACATGCTTTGCATGCATTCTTTTCACACAAATACTAGTACCCATGTCCAATCAAATCGCAGCCGCCAGTACGGTATAAGACGAGCTGAATAACCTTACAACAACAATGACAAGAAAACAGCAACTTTTTACACTACAAAATTCACAGTGTTTTTGAATCGATTTTCTTTCTAAAGAGAGAATTTTTAACCTTTTAAGCCGTTGCTATATCAGCCCAAAATCCGTAAACATATACACGTGGAGATGTTTTTCTGTAGTCACTTCAGTGATAACGTATGCTGCCGCACTTTCATATACTGATAAATGGGACCAGGTTTATTTTCAGTCTACGATCTATCACCACATGAAACGCTTAGGTTATCTGGTCGCAGACCTCAGCAAACTGCTATCGGCACGCAGGGATAGTCGGGTGAAACGCAAGACCGTTTGGGATGCACTCCACACAAGTAATACCCGGATGTAGCCCTCAGGTCGCACAGTCGTCAATCAAGGTGAGGGCGCCCATGCTGCTCAGAGCCATGACGCCCACTCGAGTGTGTGCTAACGCAGTCACACAGAGGGGTCGGTGCATCGTAGGTTCAACGTCTACGACGTGCCAAAGCTAAAAACAAAAAAAGTATTAACAGGAACTTCCCTTCCCTTCCAACTTATTTACAATGTATACCAGTTCCTGGCAGCCCACCCCCCAGTGCTCTCTCCTCTTGCATGAGTACACGGTCAGCCCCTCAGCCTCTACTCGCTTGTTGAAATCATGTATTTTGACAGGCGGAGATGGGCGAGCATGCTTTGGGGTTGGACGATGTGCGAGGCGCAGTGCCGTGGTTCTATCCCTGGAATGGGAAGAATCTGGGTTTATTAAAAACAGTGCGAAGAAGTAAAATAGATGGCAATGACCGTAGGGCAGTTTTCCCCAAATTCTCCGGGGTCAAGCAAAGTCAGTGACAGGCAGATTGACATCTGACCTGGCGAACCGCCTCTGCCAGTCAACAGTTGCGCGTATTTATTATTTAAACAGCAATGTTTTCTTGGCGACACGTCTCAAGTTACAAAGTTCATACCACAAAAACGACGTAATTTTATTATTTCTATTATTATTATTTTTATAATCTATTCTATTGTTATTTTTGGTTATTGTTTGAGGGTTCCTGGGATTTTATAGAAAACGCAACATGAAAAATATTGAGCTTGACACAAGACGAGATCTTAGACATGTGCAAAAAAAGAGCTTTGCTGTCCATCCCTGCATGAGATACACGTTTGTGATGCGTTGAGAGATTCTGCTTCATGTGTTCCACTCCTACGGACAATCTTAGACACAAAACGCTCAGTCAGTTTTCAGCAAATGCAGCATGAGCACATTGTTAAATTCCTCTTTTTAGCACATCACATATGAACCACACGACAGCAGTTCAGGCTAATCAGATCTCACGCCGCCTCGATGTAAGGCTTGAACACTGCAAAAAGCACTGACAGACTGGACAAGAGCCAGATGTGGTCAGCAGGGACCACTCAGGCCACACCGCCTCGCTCGCGGAGGTGCAGAGAATAACCATGCGAGAACGAGCATGCCTCTTAAGAGCCATCAGACAGATACCATTTCATGCCACATTGAGCAGATGCAAGGAAGAGAAAGACTTAAAGTCAACACTAGGTTTGGTCATTGATACTATCCTGTTGTTTTAGTCAAGTGAAATAAAACACTGTGTGAATATATTGTCTGCTCGAGCAAATATTTATTTGCTTCTTTTCTCCTCAGTATGTGTGTGTGCACGTGCGTGTATTTGTACGTGCATTTGTACGTGTGTGTATGGTGTGTGTGTGAATATGTGTGTGTATGTGTGTGTGTGAATATGTGTGTGTGTGTGTAAGTTTTAAGCGCTTATGCTGACGTTAGTACACACGCCCGGCACACGTATGCATTTGTGTACGGTATGGGAGACGGCGCATCCTTAACTTACTAATGTACGAAAAAAACTAAATAACAAACGAGCAAATGACAAACAAAGCGAATTAGCTGAAGAGTTAGACAAACAGAAGAAATCACTCCCCCATTTCACATCTCCTGATGCAGCGAAACCGTTGCAAAGTGAGTGGAACGTGTCATGACAAAGCAAAGCATCACTTGTGAGACACACACGTACAGTGCCAGCATTGTGAGACACACACGTACAGTGTCAGCATTGTGAGACACACACGTACAGTGTCAGCATTGCGAGACACACACGTACAGTGTCAGCATTGCGAGACAAACACGTACAGTGTCAGCATTGCGAGACACACACGTACAGTGTCAGCATTGCGAGACACACACGTACAGTGTCAGCATTGTGAGACACACACGTACAGTGTCAGCATTGCGAGACACACACGTACAGTGTCAGCATTGCGAGACACACACGTACAGTGTCAGCATTGCGAGACACACACGTACAGTGTCAGCATTGCGAGACACACACGTACAGTGCCAGCATTGCGAGACACACACGTACAGTGTCAGCATTGCGAGACACACACGTACAGTGTCAGCATTGCGAGACACACACGTACAGTGTCAGCATTGCGAGACACACACGTACAGTGTCAGCATTGCGAGACACACACGTACAGTGTCAGCATTGTGAGACACACACGTACAGTGTCAGCATTGCGAGACACACACGTACAGTGCCAGCATTGCGAGACACACACGTACAGTGTCAGCATTGCGAGACACACACGTACAGTGTCAGCATTGCGAGACACACACGTACAGTGCCAGCATTGCGAGACACACACGTACAGTGTCAGCATTGCGAGACACACACGTACAGTGTCAGCATTGCGAGACACACACGTACAGTGTCAGCATTGCGAGACACACACGTACAGTGTCAGCATTGCGAGACACACACGTACAGTGTCAGCATTGCGAGACACACACGTACAGTGTCAGCATTGCGAGACACACACGTACAGTGTCCAGCATTGCGAGACACACACGTACAGTGTCAGCATTGCGAGACACACACGTACAGTGTCAGCATTGCGAGACACACACGTACAGTGTCAGCATTGCGAGACACACACGTACAGTGTCAGCATTGCGAGACACACACGTACAGTGTCAGCATTGCGAGACACACACGTACAGTGTCAGCATTGCGAGACACACACGTACAGTGTCAGCATTGCGAGACACACACGTACAGTGCCAGCATTGCGAGACACACACGTACAGTGCCAGCATTGCGAGACACACACGTACAGTGTCAGCATTGCGAGACACACACGTACAGTGTCAGCATTGCGAGACACACACGTACAGTGTCAGCATTGCGAGACACACACGTACAGTGTCAGCATTGCGAGACACACACGTACAGTGCCAGCATTGCGAGACACACACGTACAGTGTCAGCATTGCGAGACACACACGTACAGTGTCAGCATTGCGAGACACACACGTACAGTGCCAGCATTGCGAGACACACACGTACAGTGTCAGCATTGCGAGACACACACGTACAGTGTCAGCATTGCGAGACACACACGTACAGTGTCAGCATTGCGAGACACACACGTACAGTGTCAGCATTGCGAGACACACACGTACAGTGTCAGCATTGCGAGACACACACGTACAGTGTCAGCATTGCGAGACACACACGTACAGTGTCAGCATTGCGAGACACACACGTACAGTGTCAGCATTGCGAGACACACACGTACAGTGTCAGCATTGCGAGACACACACGTACAGTGTCAGCATTGCGAGACACACACGTACAGTGTCAGCATTGCGAGACACACACGTACAGTGTCAGCATTGCGAGACACACACGTACAGTGTCAGCATTGCGAGACACACACGTACAGTGTCAGCATTGCGAGACACACACGTACAGTGTCAGCATTGCGAGACACACACGTACAGTGTCAGCATTGCGAGACACACACGTACAGTGTCAGCATTGCGAGACACACACGTACAGTGTCAGCATTGCGAGACACACACGTACAGTGTCAGCATTGCGAGACACACACGTACAGTGTCAGCATTGCGAGACACACACGTACAGTGTCAGCATTGCGAGACACACACGTACAGTGACAGCATTGCGAGACACACACGTACAGTGTCAGCATTGCGAGACACACACGTACAGTGTCAGCATTGCGAGACACACACGTACAGTGTCAGCATTGCGAGACACACACGTACAGTGTCAGCATTGCGAGACACACACGTACAGTGCCAGCATTGCGAGACACACACGTACAGTGCCAGCATTGCGAGACACACACGTACAGTGTCAGCATTGCGAGACACACACGTACAGTGTCAGCATTGCGAGACACACACGTACAGTGTCAGCATTGCGAGACACACACGTACAGTGTCAGCATTGCGAGACACACACGTACAGTGTCAGCATTGCGAGACACACACGTACAGTGCCAGCATTGCGAGACACACACGTACAGTGACAGCATTGCGAGACACACACGTACAGTGCCAGCATTGCGAGACACACACGTACAGTGCCAGCATTGCGAGACACACACGTACAGTGACAGCATTGCGAGACACACACGTACAGTGACAGCATTGCGAGACACACACGTACAGTGACAGCATTGCGAGACACACACGTACAGTGACAGCATTGCGAGACACACACGTACAGTGACAGCATTGCGAGACACACACGTACAGTGACAGCATTGCGAGACACACACGTACAGTGACAGCATTGCGAGACACACACGTACAGTGACAGCATTGCGAGACACACACGTACAGTGACAGCATTGCGAGACACACACGTACAGTGTCAGCATTGCGAGACACACACGTACAGTGTCAGCATTGCGAGACACACACGTACAGTGTCAGCATTGCGAGACACACACGTACAGTGTCAGCATTGCGAGACACACACGTACAGTGTCAGCATTGCGAGACACACACGTACAGTGTCAGCATTGTGAGACACACACGTACAGTGTCAGCATTGCGAGACACACACGTACAGTGACAGCCATGCGAGACACACACGTACAGTGTCAGCATTGCGAGACACACACGTACAGTGACAGCATTGCGAGACACACACGTACAGTGTCAGCATTGCGAGACACACACGTACAGTGTCAGCATTGTGAGACACACACGTACAGTGTCAGCATTGCGAGACAAACACGTACAGTGTCAGCATTGCGAGACACACACGTACAGTGTCAGCATTGTGAGACACACACTTACAGTGTCAGCATTGCGAGACACACACGTACAGTGACAGCATTGCGAGACACACACGTACAGTGTCAGCATTGCGAGACACACACGTACAGTGACAGCATTGCGAGACACACACGTACAGTGTCAGCATTGTGAGACAAACACGTACAGTGTCAGCATTGCGAGACACACACGTACAGTGTCAGCATTGCGAGACACACACGTACAGTGCCAGCATTGCGAGACACACACGTACAGTGCCAGCATTGTGAGACACACACGTACAGTGTCAGCATTGCGAGACACACACGTACAGTGTCAGCATTGCGAGACACACACGTACAGTGTCAGCATTGTGAGACACACACGTACAGTGTCAGCATTGTGAGACACACACGTACAATGTCAGCATTGCGAGACAAACACGTACAGTGTCAGCATTGCGAGACACACACGTACAGTGTCAGCATTGAGAGACACACACGTACAGTGTCAGCATTGCGAGACACACACGTACAGTGACAGCATTGCGAGACACACACGTACAGTGTCAGCATTGCGAGACACACACGTACAGTGACAGCATTGCGAGACACACACGTACAGTGTCAGCATTGTGAGACACACACGTACAGTGTCAGCATTGCGAGACACACACGTACAGTGTCAGCATTGCGAGACACACACGTACAGTGCCAGCATTGCGAGACACACACGTACAGTGCCAGCATTGTGAGACACACACGTACAGTGTCAGCATTGCGAGACACACACGTACAGTGTCAGCATTGCGAGACACACACGTACAGTGTCAGCATTGCGAGACACACACGTACAGTGTCAGCATTGCGAGACACACACGTACAGTGTCAGCATTTTCGGACCGAACATGGACAGGAAGCATCTCCTTCTCATGAATGTTGTCACCCCTTGACAAGTCTCTCCGACTTGCGTTGGGTTTTCAGCGTCCTCCCCCCCCCCCCCCACCTCTCTCCATCCCCACCCTCACCCGCACCCTCACCCCCGCCCTCACCCCCACCCCCACTCCAGCGGTTGTTTTGTCTCCCTTATTTTCTGAGCCTTGCCTTTTTGCAGCCCCTCGGACTGTCCAATTTGCGCGTCATATCATCCCTGTCCTCTTCTCAGCCGAGCGATTACTTCTTTATGTGGGTTGTTGGTGCCCGCGCCAGATCTGAGCGAGGGTGTCATACCACTGCGCGGGCTATACATCATGCCGGGGTGATGCCCCGACATCATAAAGCACAGGCGGAGCAAAGGAACCCGCGTTAAGATTTCGGAGAGTTCGTTCCCGTGTCTAAGGTCCGCCATAAATAACTGCCACCACCAGCAGCCCGGGAAGACGACCCAGAGAATCCTCTGAAGGGCGGAGCCGGGCCTCAGTCAATGTCATCAACCCTTCCCTTACTATTTTGCAGCCTTCGACTGGGAGCTTACGGTTTGGCGTAAATTAATTACAGAGATGCCGACGAGCGTAGGCAAGGAGTGCTCGTTGGTTCGAGGGTTCCATCCGTGTAAACAGAGCGAGGGCCGGAGACGGTTGCAAAGAGCCTATCTTCCACGTCCCGACGTAAACAGATCAAGGCTGATGGGTCCTCTGCCTTCCTGCAGTCTCAAGGATGTCTCGTATGCAGTGGCCGTAGCATTAAGCTCCGAGAAGGTCCACGCCAAGGGAAAAGCGAAAAGGGGAGAGAGAGAGAGAGAGAGAGAGAGAGAGAGAGAGAGAGAGAGAGAGGGGGGGGCAGGCAGGCAGGCAGGCAGGCAGACAGAGAGACAAAGATATGCAGATAGATAAGAATGTGACATTTTCACCAGTGTCATTGCTACTGCTTAATTTGCTTCCTACAAACTGTAGCCCGTTAAGTTTGCATGCAAAGTTCCATTGCCTATTGCTGCTTCCAAAATGCCTGCAGCCAATCAATTGGTTTGTGGACGTTTTACGGTATATACGTTTTGAATAGGCTATAGAGCGCCGCTGAGCATGAATATGACTATAATAGGTTAGAGTAAGAGCAAATCAAGTCATGATTTTCTTGGTTATTTGCCTCTTACAAATCTCGTGGGGACACGAGGAGCGTCAGTTCTAACCATCAACCTACAAGCAGCAGCACTGCTCATCTCTGGCGAGAGAAGCAAATTATTGATGCCTGATGGCAAGGAAATGAAATATCAGTGTGCATGTGTGTAGTTCTGTGTCTCTCTGTGTGCATATGTGTATGTGTGTGTGTGTGTGTTTGCGAGCGAGTGCGTATGTATGTGTGTGTCTGTGCATGTGTATGTGTCTGTGCGTGTGGTGTGCGTCTAGTGTGCGTGTGGTGTGCGTGCACATGGGTGCATGTGTGTGTGTGTGTGTGTGTGTGTGTGTGTACGGGCATGCTGGGGCGCGGGTAATTGTTGCATTCGTGCTTGCATTTACCTGTGCTCATGTCTTCAAGTGTTTGCCCATGCCTAGCGCGTGGAATTCGATTTCCAACATTTTCCATAGGAAAGTTGTTCCTAAAATTGTGCAAACCTCAGCTTCGCAGTCCGATTGGTTGGAAAACCGACCAGTCACCATTCAAGGAAGTTTCAAGCTGGGACACATGCGTGCCTCTACCAATTTGACACCTGAGGAGCCCCACAAACAGAACACCTTTGTCTCCATTTAGTATTCACGTCAGCTCCAAAATTTTGAATCTTAGCATCTGGTCATGTCGCGAACGGGTTCTCCCCATTTTCTGAACTAAGTTGTTCCAGCGCTTGTTTGCTTTGCCACATTTCCCGTGGAAAACTATCAGCAGGCTGCTGTCCCTCCCACTTACGTGACTCTTCATTCTTTGTGTGTTCCGCTGTCTCAGAATAAATGGCTTCGTTCTTTGAGGCAGTGTCTTCATCCGCTTTCCCATTTCATCGCCACCCCCAACGTCATTTTTACTTTCGAAAGCGTTAGGAAATAAGGAAAAATAGTGCACTGTGTTATAAATTAATCATGTCAGAGATTGCTTTCGCATCCTTATTATAGACTTCCGTGAAAACTTGCTTCATTAGCAATGACCTTGTCTTTTCTGTTTTGAAACTGAGCCTCACACCTCATTTAAAATATTATTTTAAATCCAAGAAAAATCAGCCAGTTAAGTGATATTTTAGAAAAGACAAAGTACAGATGCAAAGTAAAGTCCACAGTCTCTAGATACCAACCATTGCACTTATTAATGTCACGGTAAAGTTAGAGATCTTTCTTAGCAATTCTGCTGACAAAAAATAATGCGGTGTAATATTCCTAAACAGAGTCCTTCAAAACCTATCTTTTTCTTGTGCCTTTTCCCCACCCATCTCCGAGCGAGCTGAAGTGCGCCGATGTCATTTTTGCCCATGTGTTTCACAAGGCATATCGGTAGAAGTGGGCAATATATGAATTACCTTCAGTATTTCAAACGACGCCCACCAAACACAAACATTCAACTTGATCTGACGCGGGCAGCTCCCTAGTTTGCGATGTGTTACTCCTGCTGAAAAAGCGAGCTGCTTTTCAGAATCAGTATGACTTTTCAGTCTTGGTCATCTTATCCTTTTCGATCCCTTTCGTCTATCGTCGCGTGGGAGTGGAAAGAATTTGTCTATCTTTCTGAATAGGACACACTTTTTTTTCGGAGGGTTTGCACGAAATACCATATGAACGAATATGCATCCAAAAGTTTCGGTCAATCTTTTTTTCTTCTCTTTTTCAGATTAAGAAAAATGGCACTGGAATCTTTTCATACTCAACGCCGACGCGTCCGCAACGACAAATGGCATCCTGGCTGCGTTATCGACTTGTTTGGACAGAACCCATGAAGCCGTACTAACGAGGCCTTCTGCGGACCAGAGTTTGCTTACCCTCCCTAATTGGGCCAAGGACTCGTCCGTCACCCATCCCTGTCAACTCTCAAGGCCTGCCATGCTCACTTCCTGCCTGCTTCACTGCCATATTCACAGTACAAACAGCCGTCATCAGTTGTCGTACCATGTGACCTGAAAGCGTGTCCTAGTGTCTAAATACAGAAAGGAAGAAGCCGAAGGGGAGCCAACATGGCGGGACGATGAGACTGCACGCAGGAGATAAAAATATGTCGGATCAACAAAGTCCTAATAAGTCATTATTCAGGAGATGTTTTTAGTTTTTTCGCTGACTTCACAAGGACAGCTCTGCGTGAATCTCTCAACGCAAGTGCACATGCGGGCAAAACGATTTTATTTTATATCAGAGGTAAATGGGAAGAGGAAATCTATCTTGCATCCAGATAGCCACTTTTGTCCGGAGGCGTCATTTTTGGGAAATCAGAAATCCTATTTGTACATAAACTGCAATCAGCACGGCTTACGTGTGGCAAGAGATGGTGTATGTTTTGCCGATCTAATCTTCTTTTATCCCCTATGTGAATATTTCTGAAAGAACGTCTCCCATGCCAATTGCTTTGCGTGATGCAAAACCTGGCGCCCCAACCACCACTATCCTCCAAGTGCCTGTTTTCCTGAATGAGGAAGTGCTCAGATCATGCTGCTGCATGGAGAACCAAGCTCGTTCTTTTTATCCTGTCCTTTTTTCTCTCCGCAATAATTCTGTTCTTCTATCTCTTCCAGCCGATATCTGCGTGAATAATGGCAAGTACCGCATGGATCGGGGTCTCGTCCACAACCAGGTCGGCATTTCTCAGGTCTCACTGCCTCCTCTAAAGTGGTTTCAGCCATGATGTATAGCAAGAGTTAGTTGCCGTAGCAACAATATTTCAAGGCCGATGTCACAGAAGTGGGGTTGCCCAGAAATGTAATGCTGGAACACAAGCAGACCACAGCATGAAATACTGATTTCATCGCTAATCTACGTCTATGGCATGGCACCCCTTGTATTATCACTGTGTTTACAGAAAGAGAGAAGCAAAAGAAACACAACAGAACATATCAACTAAACAGCACCATCAGTACGATGATTCGCCACTGCTGCCATCCTCTGGATGTGCGCCGCAGGCGATGACGACCTCAGTGACACCGAAGATGTCACTGCAGCCCAAAGTGCGATGCACAGAGGCAGTCGCAGATCTGGCATGCAGCAGCTGCAGGGCTGACTCTCCGCTCTCTGCGGGCAGTGCGTTTCCGGTCAAGATCGCAGCAGCCGCCGCTCCTGGAAGGCTGTGACATCCTGGGTAACAGCCGAACGCCAGGCAGCAGTGTGCTGCCAGGGAATCCCAAGTTATGGTTGCAAAGTGTTGCAAGCTTTCAGCGCGGCTCTCATGTCGTCCTTGAAAAGACTGATTGGTTCTCCAGGAGTTGCTCCAGCAGGAAGCTCTGAGAGAAAGATAATTTTATGGAGGCGGTCGCCTTTCATCCCAAAACCTGGCCAATCCAGCTCGACTGAGCCTTCACGGTGAGGGCTTCCATACCATTCATTTGAGCTCGCCAAGGTATTGTTGGGGGTTCTGTCCTTCCGTAATATCTTCATTATCTTGTGGTGGCATCGCCGATGGAATAAATCAAGAATCCTTTGCTGTCTTTGATATAATGTCCATGTCCCACAGCCGTGCAGAAAATCAACGAGGCTACCATCATTACCACAAATAATAATAATAATAATAATAATAATAATAATAATAATAATAATAATATTAATAATAATAATAATAATAATAATAATAATAATAATATAGTTTATTTCTCCGCACATACCTTCTCTTGGCAGGCAAGCTCATGGCGTTTACAATTTAAAAAAAATCAACACTCATACAACCACTCAACATTACATTCCTACAAAACCTCACACATTATACATATAAACAAAGAATAAAAAAACTAAGATCCAGTATAACAGACTGTACAATGTACATAGTACTTGTAGGCTAGGCCAAGTAAGGTGA
>JAWQFJ010027056.1:17500-30000 GCA_034096865.1 Theodoxus fluviatilis
CAAGTGGTGCCAGGCGAAGTGGAGGAGTTGAGGAGGCAGCTGACCGCAGCCACGACCGAACTCCAACAGCGGAAGGCAATGACTACAAAACCGTCCGAAGTCCAGTGCTTCTACTGCCAGAAGCGGGGCCATACCCAACGGGACTGCATGAAGAGGAAAGCAGATGGAGAACGCAGAAGGGCTCAATGCTTTCCCCGGCGATGGCAACACCCGAGCCCTCCACATCCCTTTTTCGTTGCAATAGCCATGCAGCTTGTGTGCATCCTTGTCACCTTCTGCATCCAAACTTATGTACATATGTACATACAAGGTGCACATGGCTTGCCTTATGTGTAGATGCCATCTCAAGGAGTTATAGTCAAGGAGATATAGTAGAAATTTCATAGTATTTTCATGTTGTTGCTGAAATTGAACTTCCGGACTGGACATGCATGTGTTTCTATTCCTGGGACAAACTTAGTACGTGTGTGTATTGCATTTCGTCCTACCTGCCTGGTAAGGTTACCATTATATTCCTTATATATGCATGCCTCGGAGTATTCTTTGCATGAACTGTTTAATCTATATCATAGTTGTAGCTAGTGACGAAGAGAGTTTTCTGAAACTTCATTTTACAATTTTGAGTCTGATTACCCAATACTTGGACTACGTTTTATCGTGTGAAGGTTTCATTATGGTTGTTTCCACGGAACGGAGGGTTTAGATATAATCATTTTTATTTCTGTTGTTGGTCCTTTTATGTGTTGGCCAGGAATAGGGAGAAGAGAACGAAGAGTTTGAGAATTTAATATTTTGTTCCTCGATTGTGGTGTTATTCTGTAAGTGTGGCATTTGTAATTTTGTTTCCTTGTTCGTGGGGGATAAAGTGATCCTTGTGGTTCAAGGTCAAATACCACCCAAGGTTTCATTAGCTGTTCTCATGTTGTGGTAGCATGCGTCGGAGTGCCTAGTTTTGTTTTATGTCCATTCTTGGTAAAATGATCTTTGCGGTTGAGGTTAACGACCACCCAAAGCTTCATTTGAGTGACCGGTTCACGCCTAGAATAAGTCTTTGTTTTGAGTGTTGCCGTGTAATCCCAGTGGTTCGAGTCCATTAGGAGATTATGAGAGTGCAGGTTTGGCACTGAGATAGATGGTCAGTCAGGACCCGGAGGGTTTTCTGTGTAGTGGAACTTGTGGTTATCATCCACTAAAATGGACGGCAAAATGCCGGTTTTAGTCTGATAGGCACGAGTCTCATTTTCTGTTGTGTCTTTTGTTGGCAGTGTCTTATTTCGTTGAATGATTAAGCTCGCTACAAGTTGAATAACCAACACTGAGTTAATGTCCATTGTGCATGTTAAATTGTGCGTTGTATTGTACATCGAGGACGATGTTCGGAAAATGCAAGGGGAAGATGTGAGAGGTTACAGATCTCTCATTTAACTCTTCTGGGAACAGAGACATTTGTTTATCTTAAAATCGGTCTGACCAGGGGAGGGGCCTCTCTGATTTCACTCTGTGGTGACCCTTCCTGACTTGTGTTGTTGTGAGCGCCCATTCCTGGAGTTCCCTATCTATCTGTCCATCTCGCTCCTCTGACCAGAGGTGACATTTGTTTATCTTAAAATCGGTCTGACCAGGGGAGGGGCCTCTCCGATTTCACTCTGTGGTGACCCTTCCTGACTTGTGTTGTTGTGAGCGCCCATTCCTGGAGTTCCCTATCTATCTGTCCATCTCGCTCTTCTGACCAGAGGTGACATTTGTTTATCCCGGAATCGGTCTGTCCGGAGCTGGAGTCTGAGAGAGCGTGGGAATTGGGGGAAGCAAACCCTTCCTGTTTAGTGACACGTGATTGTATATCCTCTGTAAAAGAGGCGAGTGGTGGGATAGCGGGGAGACGGAAGAGGAGAGCGGCGGAGAGCAGACGTGTCTGTCTGGTGGTCTCCCTCTCCCAGCTTGTGTATCGCTGAATAAAAGTATGTACCCGACACAAAGGAACCTGGGTTTGTCCTGCTAAACGGAGTTCTGTCCTGATAATGGAGTAGGAGAGGTGCAACAGCCTCCCTATAGCTCCAGCTCACGCCTACGATGCAACACGATTACCACAGCGCTCGGATCACCCTTCTTCAGATATATTGTATCAACATCGGTAAGGTTACGAAAGATTGATGTCCGATGGAACGAATATGCCCGGTTCTGTTTATTTGTTCTATTGCTAACTGCTCCTGACGGAGCCGATGTTTGTTGTTTATTGCTGTTGCACACTGACATGGCTTTGATCCGTTGAAGGACAAATGTTACATCGACGACACATCGGTAAGCAACGGGTGGCGATGATGATTTGCTCGAGGCAAAACATTGTTTTGCTCAAAAGCACGACTGCCATAGATGAAATGTAGGCAAACTATAATTAGCAGATAAGTAAACACATAAAAATCCCGAAATACTGGCACAAAAGAGCAACACGGGAAAAATACGGAAGGCGGCGAGTCGAAGAAAATGAACACGAGGACGATTTTCTTTCAAACACGGCACTGCTCTTTTCATTTGGAACAGATCAAAGTAACACAATACGCATCTAGGGTCTTGTGGCGGAGTGGTCAGCGCGTTTGACCTGCGGTCACTTGCGGCTAGTGGGAGTGGCGTTCGAAGCTACACGGATCTCGGAGTTGTAACGTTGGGCAAGGTGCTTTATTTACATTGCTTCTCCCTACCCAGGAGTACAACGGGGTACTTGTAAGGGGTAAGCTGAAAGATTGTGAAAGCTAACTTTGGCGTGTTCATCCGCAGGCTGGTTGCACGCTCCACTGGGAGTTGATATGGTGTTGGAGTGATACAACGATTAGTCCCAATGACCAGGGCGTAACGTTGTGTGGTTTGAACCCCCAATAATGGGAGGAAAGTCGTAAAATAAATGAGCTCCTTTACCTGTATCGGGGCCAGCAGTAAATGTAATTCAGCAATGCTTTAAATATTGCTACAGTGATTAAGATAGCTGACGTACTGTGTAACTGTAATTGCGACAAAACTATCAATCGGACATGGTTATATCCGCAAATATGGCATAATGAAAGCGCGCAGATATGTCATCCGCGTAATAAATGAACGGTAAAAACACGAAGCATGAAATAATACATAGGAGTTGTTCACACATATAGCATCTCTTTGGCCATCTATCCCATAACAATGCATTTGTTCTTTTTAAAGCATTCAAACGCCGCTGATATATCATCATGGCGTTTGCCATAACCAACGCATACTGGATTCCATAAAACGCAAAAAAAAAAAACGAAATTCCGCGACGCGAAAAAAAGAGAAAGAAGCAGAAAACCAACAAAGGGGTAATTTGTTAAGAACTTCTCTTCAAGTAAGATATATTTATTTTAAAAAAAGATGCACGAACATTCCTCCAAGGTATTTCTGACATTTAAAGAATGTCTAAGCTGCCCCGAGACGTGGCAAAAGTCACCCAAACCATGACATTGCGAAAGTAGGCAAGGCGCCGGGAGGGAATACTGCACCTCATTGTCGTGAGCTCGGAATACCCTTTGTTGCTTGATGTTGAAACTTTTATTAAAGTGATCAAAACGAATGTATATTTTGAGGCCGTGGCTAGAGGGAGAGAAAGAGAGAGAGAGAGAGAGAGAGAGAGAGAGAGAGAGAGAGAGAGAGAAAGATGGACGGACGGACGGACGGACAGACGGACAGGCAGACAGAGACACAGAGAGAGAGACAGAGAGAGAGACATGAGTACCCTATCCAGAATATGTAGACATTTCATATCTTCATTGTCCACACACTCAAAGGAATGCCAAAGCGTTGACTAGTTATAACGTATCTCTTCACTTGGACCGTCTGACACCCAACAAACACTCACTCGGCCAGAGCACTCTGTTAAACCTCAGTCCACTCCTATGCTCCCTCCTTGTGTCCTCATTAGATGGTATCCATGGCAACTGGGATTTCGAGACATAAATGTACGCCAGTGACAACGCCATGGATGACCTTGGCAACCAAAGGGGTCATCGGAGATATGGGGAATGCATGGCGCCTGAATGACCTCGTGCTGATTCGTAAAGCCTTATCTTCATTGATAAATGAATCTTGGCTAATATTCACTAAGTCTTGGAAAATTACTTATTGGCAAACATTCCGCAAAAATTCGGCAACAATTATGCCAAGTCTTGGCAAATGTTTAGCTTCCTAATAGCTTGACGAAACCAAGGCAATATCTTGCAAACAAAGGACATTTGCAATATGGCACCAATCGTCACCATGCCCATACCATGAGTGTGCAATGGCTGTAAATGTCAACGAAGTGACATTTTTCCGCCATTGTGCTCTGAGAGGATCTCATGAATATCTCGCCGTAATAGGTATTGGCAATACCTGTCAAGCCAATATCAAAAGTCTTGGCAAACATTTACTAAGTCTTGGGAAAACCAATTAAGAACCGGAACACTTGACCAAATATTCATTGAATATATACCAAACCCCTTCAAATCTTGACCAAATAATTGGCCATTATTTGCCAGTACTTGGCCAGTATTTGCCAATACTTCAGTATTTGTCAAGACTTGACCAGTATTTGCCATGATTTGGCAAACACCAGTTAAGAACCGGCTTAAGGATGCGGATCCGTTCGCCGCGAAAGCTCGCTCTTTATTTATGGAAGAAACTGGCTTTCTAAGTCACCACAGGTGAGAAACAGGGACAGAGAAGACAACTGTTACACTCCAGTGCAGTTTAAGCATTTGCATGTGATGCTATATTGTGCAGGCTCAAAGACAGGTAAGACTCTTCGAATGGGTGCCTTTTTCTTTGCTCGATAACAGTTTCAAATAATAATAATAATAATAATAATAATTTATTATATTTATAATGCGCCTTATCCAGTGGTTCTAAGCGCACTTAGGCCTCGGTTTATTAAGGTCTCATCCGAAGGACCTGGGGAGAGGCCCTGAGGAGGGCCGTTTGGTAGCCCTAAAGAGGGCCATTTGGTACCCGGTTTCACTCCTGGGTAGGGAGAAGCAATGGGAGTTAAGCATCTTGCTCAAGGATGCAATTCTGGGGACCGCGCGGCTTCGAACGCCGCACCCACTGGCAGGTGAATTTCTTCTCACAGGCAAGATAAAGGATTTGCATATGCTTGCTACCCGAAAACATCTGCGGCAAACTGTGTTTTTTCTAGCTATATTACGACTTAATGATTTTTTAGAGATTGATCATTCACTTGCTGATTTTCCAATTTACCATTTAGCCATGTAACTTTCGTTGTTGTTGCTGCAGCAAAGAAATATTCACAATGCGGTGATTGGAAAACAGTTTTAATGACTCCAGCATACTCTTTAATTCGCCATTTTGCCCGAAATATGTGACACCTGGTGTTTTCTAAGGTTACGGTCGCAGAACACAACCTTTCCTTTGATGGACTGCATGTTTACATGAAGTCTCGACTGATAATAACACACTGACAATGATGAAACAGAAACTTTCTCAAAGTTCAGCATTTAATATATAAATACATAACGAACTGCTGGCTGTGCTAGCCATGAGAAGGTCAAACCTTGAGTGCTGGGAGAAGGAACTGTCTTGTTCAATGTTTTGCATGACCTCCAACAAAATGTCTCCAATGACGGGTCATGCCGCCCGTCTCGAAAGGTCAAGTTATGTGCAGCGAAACAACGTTTTTCCTCTATTGCCTGTTACTGAGACGTCTGACCTGCAGCAGATAGAGAGTCAGTTTGTCACAAAGCAAAGTTGGCTTTTATAACTGAGTGTAGATAATTTACAGTGATTCTCCCCCACCTCACCTCTCTCAGAAAGTGAAATGTTGCTTTAATATCTGAGTGTAGATAATTTACACTGATTCTCCCCCACCTAACCTCTCTCAGAAAGTGAAATTTGGCTTTTATATCTGAGTGTAGATAATTTACAATGATTCTCCCCCACCTCATCTATCTCAGAAAGTGAATATTTTGGCCGCCAGGAGAACAAAAAAGTGCAAAACTTCCCAAGTCGAACAGGCTGTCCTTCTTTCTGAATGAAAATGGAGGCGACGAGAGACGCAGCTTACTCTATAGAACTGTGTGACTCCTTGTGGGGATTAGGGAACAGCAGCAGCTAGGCACACGATCACTGCGGTGTACTCCCTGACAACAGTTTATAGTAAAGTGTCTACCATTACCTCAACCACGCTGAAGCAGCTCCCTGCCCTACCACAACAAATGCAACAGTCTAGCTGCACCAAACCTGATTCAAACTCTTCCATCGTCATCCACACATAACTGGGAAGACACTCCAACAGCGCGTGGCTAATCCACTGCGTCTGTGAATAAACATGGCGTCGGCAGCTCACGACATGTCTGATAGGGGAAATCAATCTGCATTGAGACCACGACTGTGGTGCGACCACCGCACCAGACGGCGTGGGTCTGCACCAAGACAAGGTATACATCAAGCGTCTAGACGGGGCGCTGACACAAGCTCCTTTAAGCACGCCCAGGACAAAAACCAGGAACCAGGCAGCCTGGAGGTCCATTTCACCTGGATCCGGGCTGCAGAAGCGGAGTCAGATAGCTATCGGAGCAGCCAGGGAATGTACACACATCCCCCCAGATGGCGAGATGCAGCAAATCCGTGGCAAGCTCCAGTGATAACCGACTTCCTGCGCAAGCTGGCACTAGCCCTAGGAAACGGAGGCCTATTAGGGAAACTATGCCTAGTGGTGTTCTTGCTGTCTGCCCACTGCTCATCCAGAGTCAGCGCTAGAGGATGATCCAGCTTTCATCTCCAACGCCTTCGCCTTCACGGCATTTCCTAAACCGGAGCTCTCTGCTACAGACGTCATTACATGTCCATGCAACCCGGAGATGAAATGGAGGAGTATTACAAAATACGAGCCTTTTAGAGCTTCCTGACTGACCTTTCCAACTTGGGAAGCGGCGGTCATATAGAGCGCTATTCCAGCACTGAGGTCAGCGGGGCGCGTCAGAATTACGGTGTTGTCTCTAAGTTTGAATAGCTCATGCCGTCCAAAGTCTCCGAAACCTCCGACTCCTCAAACAATTTGGCCAACTTCTTTTTGCGCGATGGCGAAGGTGAAGGCGATCGTGCTGAACTAGTTTCATACAGTGAAGCAAGAGATCTGATATCATCCGCTAAGAAAAGGGAAAATTCCAAAGAAAATAATGATCTTACGACCGTGCCTGGAAATGCTGTCTCCGCATTGGCACCAAACACCAAAACAGTATTAGACAGAAGTTTATTCTGCGCTCCAAGATACTCGAAGATGCCTTTTGAGCTCGGCGAGATAATGGTAAGAGTCTTTTGGATGAAAGCGGCACGCAGAGATAAAGGCCAGCCAAAAATGCGGGGGCACAACCTGCGTGTTCGAAGATTGCATTGTCGGAATAACAAGTATTGTTCAGGCAATCCAGTGCTTAATAACAGAAAGAACTGGATTCTCATCAAGTGGTTATCGGATATGGGTAGGTAAAACAAAAACAAAAAACCCCCAAATATGCACACACCTTACAGGCACTCACACACACACACACATACATACACACAAATACACACACACACACACATACACACACAAACACACACACACACACACACACACACTAGCACACACTAGCACGCACTTGCAAACTCACCTATGCTTGTGAACGCATAACACATACATGTCTATACAGAGACAAGCAAAATATTCACACATATAACAAAGACAAATACTCCGCAAAGAAAAACTTATTCATCACAATTTGCACCATAAAGGCATGTTTCTACATGATCACAATAAACAAACAAACAGAGGTCGAGACTGAAACACGACAGTAACAGGTCACACGCCATGAAGTGTTCTTACGTCAACGAGCACATTTCACAGAAGACTGTGTACGCCAGGGTATCCACACTACTCTCACTTATTTCTCTTTTATCAAAAACCTCTTATTGTCTGTTCGTCCGTCCGTCCGTCCGCCCGTCCGTCCGTCCGCCCGTCAGTCCGTCCGTCCGTCCGCCAGTCCGTCCGTCCGTCCGCCCGTCCGTCCGTCTGTCTGTCTGTCTGTCTGCCTGCCTGCCTGCCTGTCTGTCTGTCTGTCTGTCTGTCTGTCTGTCTGTCTGTCTCTTTGTGTATGTCTGCCTAACTGCCTGCCTGCCCCCCCCCCCTCTCTCTCTGTCTGTCTCTGTCTGTCTCTCTCTCTCTCTCTGTCTCTCTCTCTCTCTGTCTGTGTCTCTCTCTGTCTCTCTCTGTCTGTCTGTCTCTCTATGTCTGTCTCTCTCTCTCTCTCTGTTTCTCTCTGTCTGTCTGTCTCTCTCTGTCTGTCTCTCTCTCTCTCTCTCTCTCTCTCTCTCTCTCTCACTCTCTCTCTCTCTCTCACTCTCTCTCTCACTCTCTCTCTCTCTCTCTCTCTCTCTCTCTCTCTCTCTCTCTTTTCGCGATTGTCTATGACGTTACCGAAGGTTGACATTTCTGATTAATTTCACAAAAGTTGGCTATCGGCCATTAGAAACTCATTTGTCATTGTTACTTTTGGCGACGCGCCTGAATAAAAAGAACATTAAGGATAACAACTACGCAGAAATTCGATCCTTAAGATTGAAAAATACGGAATTGTCATTTTTATACTGACCGAATTATCTACGGCAGACTCGTTGGAGAAAGCGATGGATTATTCGGAGACTCTCCCTTGCAAACGACTCCATTCAAAATCTGGATTTCAGGGCCGGATTTCTCTCTCGAGTACCGGCTCCAGCCAGCATAGACTACAGACATTATAAGGTCTCCGTCGGGGTCTACAAAAATGCAGTCAACCTCCTTTTTTTCTCCAGCTGAACATAAAGTTTCCAAAATGAAAGTTCTCTAAGAGCTCTCTGCCTTTCTTCAGACAGTCTATCAGTCAAAACCGCAGTGTATTTCAATTCAGGTGAACTCATTTGACTTCTAAACAATATCTTTACTCTTACAGAGTTTCTTTTTTCCATTTATGAGGGCACCTTGATCATTTTCCACTCCAGTTATATAAAAAACCATGAGCACAACAGGACATTCATCGAGAACTGTCATCAGATCTGACAGAGACAGCCAACGTTTCCAAAAATAGCTTTCTGTGTATGAATCTTTCCATTTTTCCTACGTGAGAAACAACTGCTGCAATGTGCATTGACTGTGTCAAAACGGGTGGAAGTGATATTTTATTCCGTTAGAAATGTTTTTCATGCTGAATACCGTCCATTTTCATAAATGGGTAGCGCTGTAGAAGAAGTGCTTGAACTTGAGTGACTACGTAACAGCGCCAAGTATGTTTCCAATTAGCTTAAGAAATTCTGGCGAATGAAATCTTTTGATGAAAGTAACGTAACTACCGTCGTAAAGTCTTTTCAGTTCTATTTAAAGGAATGCATTATCTCATTCATGTAGTTGGTTTTGGTTCCTGTTGCTGCAATCTGCCAGAATGTATGCCAAAATGATATTTCCATTTCAGGTTATGATCGCTCGCGGCTTTGACGGTGGCGCTGGTGAAAAACACTTGAAACACTGAGAGCCGCGGTGGATCCTGGGGCTCTAGCGCTCGTTAAGAAGGACACAGCTGCCTCTGCCTGACAGCCTGTCAATACAAGACAAGCGTGCTTGCTAAGCCTCTTCTGCCCCTGGGGGCCACGCTAAATGCATGGGAAGGCAATGGGTTTGATTTGTCGGCAACACGCTCTGCAGCATGCCTGGCACTTCGTTTGCCTGGAATGGGCGATGACTAGAGAGTTTCGTCTCCACTGTTGTAGCACCATTGTCGGTATCGGACCTCAATAACGTCTTTTGCTGCAGTTCAGAGAGAGAGAGAGAGAGAGAGATACAGAGAGAGACAGAAAGAGAGAGAGGGAGACAGAGAGAGACAGACAGACAGACAGACAGACAGACAGACAGACAGACAGACAGACAGACAGACAGACAGACAGACAGACAGACAGACAGACAGACAAACAGACACGCAGACAGACAGACAGACAGACAGACAGACAGACAGACAGACAGACAGACAGACAGATAGACAGACAGACAGACAGACAGACACACAGACAGACAGACAGCACAGAGACAGACAGACAGACAAAGACAGACAGAAAGACACACACACACACAGAGAGAGAGAGAGAGAGAGAGAGAGAGATACAGATACAGACACACGCACAGGCAAACATGCACACATAAATACGCACAAACACACAAACAGAGTAGAAACTGTGTGCCTTATGCAATTATCAATCCTTCAAGCGTTTTAATTCTTCTTAAGTAATTCTAAAAACCCGTGTGAATTTACCGTACTTTTACAGACTCGATTTTGAAGGACATTGATCGCAAGAGCGACTCCATTCAACTGTTAAAGGACCTCCGGGGCTGGCACACAATAATCAGGTTGCGAACACCTAGGCTAACTCTCATCAACGTAAGGTCCTGCATTCCTCACATCTCGTCTGCAGGGGTGGAAAAGACGGGGAAAGGCTGCTTCGGTGTTTCTCAGCTGCAACACCTCTACTGCCCTAGCTGGAGACAGCTGCAGAAACTCTAGCCTTTCTTTGGGACCAACCGAGATCCCTTCATGAGCTTGCGAGTTCTCTGGTCGAAGGGTGGGGTGGGTTAAGAAAAACCTATGGATATGCACTGCTGGCGACTGCAACAGTTGGAAAGGCGCTGTAAGAGAAGGCATGAGGAGGGGTGAAGTCTAGAGGAACCTTGCTCGAGGACAAGAAAAACAGGAGGAAAGAAAAGGGGCAGACGGCAACTTTGTCTCAGCACCCGACTTTTATTCGTAGAAGTTGCGACAGAGGCTGCCATGACAGACTGGGACGCCCTTTGCCTCTCCAGACAGTCCCTTCACCATCTGACCACCCAAGGCGATACTTTTGTCTTTCGGGACAGACAGTTGCCTGCTGATGCTGATATCTACTCATCATCGTCGTCTCCTCCTCCTCCTCCTCCTCCTGCTTCTCCTCCTGCTCCTCCTGCTCCTCCTGCTCCTCCTGCTCCTTCTCCTGCTCCTCCTCCTGCTCCTCCTGCTCCTCCTGCTCCTCCTGCTCCTCCTGCTCCTCCTGCTCCTCCTGCTCCTCCTGCTCCTCCTGCTCCTCCTCCTCCTCCTCCTCCTCCTCCTCCTCCTCCTCCTCCTCCTCCTCCTCCTCCTCCTCCTCCTCCTCCTCCTCAATCGCAACACAATCTTTTTGCAGGTTCTGCCTGGGCTGCCAGCATCCGCAGATGCACCTGAAAACTGAATTTCATCCCAGAATAGCATAGCATGCTAATTTCATGTTGTAAATATTACCTGGAATATCCCCCCGTTCAGTTTGAAAAATTGATGTAGAATAAATATCACACACACACACACACACACACACACGCGCGCGCGCGCGCGCGCGCCGTGCATCCTTATTTGCCAGAAATTATTCGTCGTCTGGCTTAGTCCTATAAACACCATTTTACATTGAATGTTCTCAACCGCAGCACTAGTAGAAACGTCAGTCAAAACAAAAACAGTTTCATTCATCTTTCAGGGCCCAAGATATGTCTAAAGCGAATCCATTGACAAGCTTCGGTAATTGTTTTAACTGGTTACACATGAACTTGTAATTAGCGCTACACGTCCTCAGCACCGTTATTGCACTCGTAATCTCTATGTGAGGTGGTAGAAATGTCTACAGAATAAAGTTAGCATGTCCTAAAACATGTTATCCGTCGCATAATTCCCTTGAAACAGATTGTTAACAAATCACTTACCACTCCATATCTTTGGCGCTCCGCTGGGTGCAGCTATTGCAGTTCTCGCTGTCTGAACGCAAGTTTCTGCCTGTTTCCTACCTTGAAGCAATGAAAGCATTCATATCTGTTTCACATACAGAGCCAAAACCCTGCGTGGGACAGACGGGAAAAATGTAGGACTACAGGCGGGGACTGAACCCGCGACCTTTCGGTTAGCGCACGAAATGAACTACCAGCTGAGCTACCATGGTCCGTGCTGTCTTCTCCTGCTTACACTGCCCTGTGTCAGCAGCTGTTGTTACGGCCATACATGCCCGGATGACCCGAATCCCAATATTTAGTTTTTCTGGTCTTTCCCAGCTGTCATAGGTCTTTCCCTAGTCACCCAGTCTATCCTGAGAATAATGAAGGTACACTTTAACATACAGAGCCAAAACCCTGCGAGGAACAGACGGGGAAAATGTAGGACTACAGGCGGGGACTGAACCCGCGACCTTTCGGTTAGCGCCCGAAATGCTCTACCAGCTGAGCAATGAGATCATTCATATCTGTAGGGTTGACTTCCATCTCTGTCGATCATGTTGACAATCTCCCCTCCTCAGAAACGCTCTCAGTCTCAGTATCCGAAACGCTTGCCATTCCGTAGCTACAGGCGACACCAACGCGTCACGGTCAACGTCACCAGCTCGAGGAGCTCAGAAGGGAATTTTGCAGTTGCCATAGCGGTGGAGCAGCGCCGGCGGTTCGCGTTTTCTGACGCGGAATT
>JAWQFJ010027056.1:37500-61671 GCA_034096865.1 Theodoxus fluviatilis
GCCTACCTCTCCATACAGACAGCAATACAGACACTTCCTAACTACCTACACTGACAAGTACAACACTGCCTACCTCTCCATACAGACAGCAATACAGACACTTCCTAACTACCTACACAGACAACACTGCCTACCTCTTCATATAGACAGCAATACAGACACTTCCTAACTACCTACACAGACAACACTGCCTTCCTCTCCATACAGACAGCAATACAGACACTTCCTAACTACCTACACAGACAAGTACAACATTGCCTACCTCTCCATACAGACAGCAATACAGACACTTCCTAACTACCTACACTGACAAGTACAACACTGCCTACCTTTCCATACAGACAGCAATACAGACACTTCCTAACTACCTACACAGACAAGTACAACACTGCCTACCTTTCCATACAGACAGCAATACAGACACTTCCTAACTACCTACACTGACAACACTGCCTACCTCTCCATACAGACAGCAATACAGACACTTCCTAACTACCTACACAGACAAGTACAACACTGCCTTCCTCTCCATACAGACAGCAATACAGACACTTCCTAACTACCTACACAAACAACACTGCCTACCTCTCCATATAGACAGCAATACAGACACTTCCTAACTACCTACACAGACAAGTACAACACTGCCTACCTTTCCATACAGACAGCAATACAGACACTTCCTAACTACCTACACAAACAACACTGCCTACCTCTCCATATAGACAGCAATACAGACACTTCCTAACTACCTACACAGACAAGTACAACACTGCCTACCTTTCCATACAGACAGCAATACAGACACTTCCTAACTACCTACACAGACAAGTACAACACTGCCTACCTTTCCATACAGACAGCAATACAGACACTTCCTAACTACCTACACAGACAACACTGCCTACCTCTCCATACAGACAGCAATACAGACACTTCCTAACTACCTACACAGACAACACTGCCTACCTTTCCATATAGACAGCAATACAGACACTTCCTAACTACCTACACAGACAAGTACAACACTGCCTACCTTTCCATACAGACAGCAATACAGACACTTCCTAACTACCTACACAAACAACACTGCCTACCTCTCCATATAGACAGCAATACAGACACTTCCTAACTACCTACACAGACAAATACAACACTGCCTACCTTTCCATACAGACAGCAATACAGACACTTCCTAACTACCTACACAAACAACACTGCCTACCTCTCCATATAGACAGCAATACAGACACTTCCTAACTACATACACAAACAACACTGCCTACCTCTCCATATAGACAGCAATACAGACACTTCCTAACTACCTACACAGACAACACTGCCTTCCTCTCCATATAGACAGCAATACAGACACTTCCTAACTACCTACACAAACAAATACAACACTGCCTACCTCTACATATAGACAGCAACACAGACACTTCCTAACTACCTACACAGACAAGTACAACACTGCCTTCCTCTCCATACAGACAGCAATACAGACACTTGCTTACTCCCTACACAGACAACACTGCCTACCTCTCCATACAGACAGCAATACAGACACTTCCTAACTACCTACACAGACAAGTACAACACTGCCTTCCTCTCCATACAGACAGCAATACAGACACTTCCTAACTACCTACACAGACAAGTACAACACTGCCTACCTTTCCATACAGACAGCAATACAGACACTTCCTAACTACCTACACAAACAACACTGCCTACCTCTCCATATAGACAGCAATACAGACACTTCCTAACTACCTACACATACAAGTACAACACTGCCTACCTTTCCATACAGACAGCAATACAGACACTTCCTAACTACCTACACAGACAACACTGCCTACCTCTCCATATAGACAGCAATACAGACACTTCCTTACTCCCTACACAGACAAGTACAACACTGCCTTCCTCTCCATATAGACAGCAATACAGACACTTCCTAACTACCTACACAGACAAGTACAACACTGCCTACCTTTCCATACAGACAGCAATACAGACACTTCCTAACTACCTACACAGACAACACTGCCTACCTCTCCATATAGACAGCAATACAGACACTTCCTAACTACCTACACAGACAAGTACAACACTGCCTTCCTCTCCATATAGACAGCAATACAGACACTTCCTAACTACCTACACAGACAAGTACAACACTGCCTACCTCTCCATGCAGACAGCAATACAGACACTTCCTAACTACCTACACAGACAAGTACAACACTGCCTACCTCTCCATACAGACAGCAATACAGACACTTCCTAACTACCTACACAGACAAGTACAACACTGCCTACCTCTCCATATAGACAGCAATACAGACACTTCCTAACTACCTACACAGACAAATACAACACTGCCTACCTCTCATTGCAGACGGCAATACAGACACTTGCTAACTACCTGCACAGAGAGGTACAACACTGCCTACCTCTCCATACAGACGGCCATTAGGAGCAGCACGGAGGCGTAGAGGGAGACTACCAGGATGAAGCGGTTGGACCTGCAGGCGTCGACCCCGAGGAGCCAGCCCTGCTCCAGCTGGAACTGCACGATCTCCGGCACGCCCAGCAGCATGATGAACAGGTCCGCCAGGGCAAGGTTCAGGATGAACAAATTAGTCACCGAGCTCCTCATCTTCCTGTCCACCAGAATCACGCCGATGACCAGGCCGTTGCCAACGATGCCGACGACGACGATGACGAAGAAGAGGAGGGAAAGGCCGATGACGGAGAAGAGGTTGGTGGGAGGGTCTTGCAAGACCGTGGGAGGATCCACAGACGATTCGTCATCGTCGTAGAGGGTGTCGTTGATGGAGGCGTTGTGGGGACTGTTGCCATCGTAGATCCAAGCAAGATGGCTGGCGTTGGGAGATGTGGCATTGAATGCCATGGCTGAGGACGTGGCTGGACTTGAGGTCTCTAGAGGTGACCGACTGGCTGCCACAGTGGCACAAGCCAATGAGGTCTGCACAAAGTTTTTCTGATTAAGATGATGTGTTGAATTTGATGCGAGGGAAATATTCTGGCGGAAAAGGCGTTCCTGCAACAATAAACGTAATTTTAGAAGTGAAAAAGGCGTTTTACGTGTAAGAATTAAGGAGAGGAAATGATGAGGGTTTTCAAAATACATCCGTCAAAATTTTAATTGAGTTTCCCTGCAACAAGGACGACATGCAGTCAAGATGTTCATACGTTCTAGTAAATATTTGATCAAATGTTCTATTATTTAAAATATCACTGTTGTCTATTTGATAATGTCACAAAGAGAGTAAAACCGTTGAGGCGTTGCATCAGCAACAATCTATCTAGGAGGAGGAGGAGAGGAAGGAGGAGGAAGACAATGAGGAAGAGGAGGAGGAAAGCAGGAGGAGGAGAGGGAGGAGGGATAAGGAGGAGAACAAGGGGAATACTCAGGAAAAGGAGGGATAATCAGGAGGAGGGGAGGTAAGCAGGAGGAGGGAGGATAAGAAGAAAGAGGAGGAGAAGGAGGAGGAGAAGGAGGAGGAGGAGGAGGAGGAGGAGGAGGAGGAGGAGGAGGGAGAGGGGGAGGGGGAGGGAGAAGGGACAAGGGGGAGGGGGAAGGGGAGGGAGAGGAGGAGGGGGAGGAGGAGGAGGAGGAGGAGGAGGAGGAGGAGGAGGAGGAGGGGGAGGGGGAGGGTAAGGGGGAGGGGGAGGGGGGAGGGGGAAGGGGAGGGAGAGGGGGAGGGGGAGGAGGAGGAGGAGGAGGAGGAGGAGGAGGAGGAGGAGGAGGAGGAGGAGGAGGAGGAGGAGGAGGAGGAGGAGGGGGAGGAGGAGGAGGAGGAGAAGGAGGAGGAGGAGGGGAAGGGGAGGGTAAGGGGGAGGAGGGGGGGGGAGGGGGAAGGGGAGGGAGGGGGAGGGGGAGGAGGAGGAGGAGGAGGAGGAGGAGGAGGAGGAGGAGGAGGAGGAGGTGGAGGAGGAGGACGAAGAGAAGGAGGAGAAGGAGGAGGAGGAGGAGGAAGAGGAGGAGGAGAAGGAGAAGGAAGAGGAGGAGGAGGAGGAGGAGGAGGAGGAAGAGGAGGAGGATACGAACGAACGAACGAACGAACGAAATACTTTATTTGTTTAGGTCTCTGGACCTTCACAACATAATTGTTTTTACATCACTCTGGTTGTGCTGACGGCATCTCTTCTTCTTTTAAATGCATGCAACAAGTACAATGCCACAGATCTTATCGTATTGACATTGTCGGATGCCAGCACCATCGCAATATCAACACGTTTAGCAGGATCAAACAAATTAAAAACATAATTCTGCCTTATATCTGCGTATGCCGGGCATCTCAACAGGAAATGAATCTCATCTTCATCTTCCTCATTGCACGATGGACAAAGTAAAGACCGTTGAGGATCATTTGTGAAGCGGTGTCTGTGGATGATTAAATCGCTAAAACCAGCACGAAAGCGGACAAATACATCTTTGAGGATTCGCCGATCTATCGCGCACAAATACTGTTCCCGGCTGAAAACACATTTGAATTGCCTATAGAAGGCATACCTTTCACTGCTTTCAAGGGAGTTGTACCAAACTTGTACATATTCGGTTATCAGGCGTTCCCGCAGCTCCTCTAGGAATTGCTTCTCATTATGTACATATTGCAATCTCCACAAATTTTCAAAATTGTGTTTACACAGCAATGCTTTTATATCCTGCGCCCAATTTTTATCACCAGACTGTAGCAGCATGTTGTATACCTTACGAGGGTATCTAGTCGAGTCCATTTGCAAGATTCGTAACCAATATTTAATTGAACGTATCCTGGCATTGACAAATAAAGGAAATCTGCCTGTTTCGCCATAGGTAATTACGTTTGGTGCCTGAGTTGGTAAGTGTAAAAAACGTTTGAAGGCCTGTAGGTGAATGATTTCCACATTTGAACAGTCATAGAGGCCCCACAATTCTGAAGAGTACATGAGGATAGGATATATCTGCGCATCAAAATGTTTAAAGAAGACGTTCGGCAAAACATCACCCAATTTTTTACATACCTGATGACCTGAAGCAAGCCCGCTTTTGCCCTCTCAACCAGGTCTAGTTGTAAAGTGTTATATGACAATCGCGTTGAGAATTTCGCTCCTAGATATTTGTATTCATTCACGACCTCCAACCTCTTCCCATCTAATAAGGAGGGTAGGAAGGACGAGAAGGAGGAGGAGGAGGAGGAGGAGGAGGAGGAGAGAAGGGGAATAGATGGTAGAGGAGGGAAGGGGATGAGATGGTGGAGGAGGGAGGGGGATGAGATGGTGGAGGAGGGAGGGGGAGGACATGGTGGAGGAGGGAGGAGGAATACATGGGGGAGGAGGGAGGGGGAAGAGACGGTGGAGGAGGAAGTCGGAGTTGATGGTGGAGGAGAAAGAGGGAGGAGACGGTGGAGGAGGAAGGGGGAGTTGATGGTGGAGGAGGAAGGGGGAGTTGATGGTGAAGGAGGATATGGGGGAGGAGGGAGGAGGGGGAAGAGATGGTGGAGGAGGGAGGGGGAGGAGATGGGGGAGGAGGGAGGGGGAGGAGACGGTGGAGGAGGAAGTCGGAGTTGATGGTGGAGGAGGGAGGGGGAGTAGATGGTGGAGGAGGGAGGAGGAGAGTATGGTGGATGAGGGAGGGGGAGGAGACGGTGGAGGAGGGAGAGGGAGATGATGGGGGAGGAGGGAGAGGGAGGAGATGGGGGAGGAGGGAGGAGGGGGAAGAAATGGTGGAGGAGGGAGGGGGAAGAGATGAAGGAGGAGGGAGGGGGAGGAAATGTGAGAGGAGGGAGGGGGAGGAGATGGGGGAGGAGGGAAGGGGGAGGAGATGGTGGAGGAGGGAGGTGGAGGTGACGGTGGAGGAGGGAAGGGGAGTTGATGGTGGAGGAGAAAGAAGGAGGATATGGTGGAGGAGGAAGAGGGAGGAGATGGGGGAGGAGGGAGAGAGAGGAGATGGTGGAGGAGGGAGCCGGGGGGGAAGAGATGGTGGAGGAGGGAGGAGGAGTTGATGGGAGGGGAGGGGGGGGGGAGGGAGGGGGAGTTGATGGCGGAGGAGGGAGGAGGAGGAGATGGTGGAGGAGGGAGGGGGAGGAGATGGTGGAGGAGGGAGGGGGAGGAGATGGTGGAGGAGGGAGAGGGAGGAGATGGTGGAGGAGGGAGAAGGGGGAAGACATGGTGGAGGAGGGAGGAGGGGGAAGAGATGGTGGAGGAGGGAGGATGAGGAGATGAGGGAGGAGGGAGGGGGGGGGGAATTGTGGATGAGTGAGAGAAAAGAGGTGGAGAAGGAGGGAGTGGGAGGAGATGGTGAAGGAGGGAGGGGGAGGAGATGGCGGAGGAAAGAGGGGGAGGAGATTGGGGAGGAGGGAGGGGAAAGAGATGGTGGAGGAGGGAGAGGGAGGAGATGGTGGAGGAGGGAGGGGGAGGAGATGGTGGAGGAGGGAGAAGGAGGAGATGGTGGAGGAAATATTTAAAGGAGATGGTCGATGAGGGTGGGGGAGGAGAGGGAGAGGAGGGAGGGGAGGAGGAGGTGAGGAGGGAGGGGGAGGAGGGAGGAGAGGGTGGGGGAGGAGAGGGAGGAGAGTGGGGGAGGAGAGGGGACGAGGAGGGAGGGGGAGGAGAGTGGAGGAGGAGGAGGAGGAGGAGGGGGGAGAGGGGGGGGAGGAGAGGTGAGAGGGGGGGGAGGAGGAGGGTGAGAGGGTGGGGGAGGGAGGGAGGAGGGGAGGGGGAGGAGGAGGGGAGGGAGGGGGGGGAGGAGAGGGGAGGAGGGGGGGGAGGAGGAGGGGAGGGAGGGTGGGGGAGGAGAGGGGAGAGGGGGGGGAGGGGAGGGGATGAGGGTGGGGAGGAGATGGGGAGAGAGGGAGGGGAGAGAGGAGGGGGAGGAGGAGGGGGGGGGAGGGTGGAAGAGGAGGGGGAGGGGAGGAGGGGAGGAGGAGGGGGGGGGAGGGGGGAGGAGGGAGGAGGGGGGAGAGGTGGAGGAGGGGAGAGGGAGGAGATGGGGAGGAGGGAGGGGAGGAGAGGGGGAGGAGGGAGGAGGGAGGAGGAGGGGAGGGATGGGAGGAGAGGGGGAGGAGGGAGGGAGGAGGAGAGGAGAGGGAGGGAGGGGGTGGAGGTGGAGAGGGAGGGGGAGGGGGATGGAGAGGAAGGAGCGGGAGGGGAGGGTGGAGGAGGGAGGGAGAGGAGGAGGGAGGAGGGAGGAGGGAGGAGGTGGAGGAGGGAGGGAGGGGGGAGGAATGGAGGAGAGGGGGAGGAGGGAGGGAGAGGAGGGAGGGAGGGGGGAGGAGGAGGTGGAGGAGGGAGGGGGAGGGATGAGAGGAGGAGGGAGGGGAGGGTGGAGGAAGGAGGGGGAGGACATGGTGGAGGAGGGAGGGGGAGGGGGAAGAGATGGTGGAGGAGGGAGGGGGAGGGGGAGGGGAAGGAGATGGTGGAGGAGGGATGGGGAGAGGGAGGAGATGGTGGAGGAGTGAGAGGGAGGAGATGGGGGAAAATGGAAGGAGAGGAAATGAGGGAGGAGGAGATGGAGAATGAGGGAGGGGGAGGAAATGATGAAAGAGGGAGGAAGAAGAGATGGAGGAGGGAGGAAGAGGAGATGGTGGAGGAGGAAGGGTGAGAAGATGGTGGAGGAAAGAATGGGAGGAGATGGTGGATAAGGGAGGGGGAGGAAATGGTGGAGGAGGAAGGGGGAGGAGATTTTGGAGAAGGGAGGGGGAGGCTGTGGACAAAGAGGAAAAGAAAGGAGAGGGAGAAGGGGCGGGAGAAAAAGGAGAAGGGAATGGGAAAGGAGGAGGAGGGGAGGGGTGGTGGGTAGTCGAAGAAGAGGAGGCGGAGAGAAAAAAGAGAAAACGAAGAAGAAGACAATGAAGCAGGAAGAGTATGTGGAGGAGGACGATGATAGATAAGACGATAAAGAGGATGAAGAAAGAGAGAGAGAGAGAGAGAGAGAGAGAGAGAGGAGGGAGAAAGAGAGAGAGGGAGGGAGGGAGTGAGGGAGGGAGAGAGAGAGAGAGAGAGAGAGAGAGAGAGAGAGAGAGAGAGAGAGAGAGAGAGAGAAAGAGAGAGAGAGAGACTGTTACACAGACGTAAACAGAGACTGTGATGACAGAGTTTACGAAGTGTTCACACTTGCAGATAATTCCTGAGACTTTGAGAAGACACATATGACTTGTTAAAGATTATCAGTTTTAAAAAACGCATGACATCGAAGACAATTTTTTGAAAAGTGACACTGACAGCATTCAATCTGTCATTCTGCAAAAGAGTGTGGCCACTACAAAAAATCTAGGCACTGTGTAACCCAACGTGAGAGGATGATAAATGCCGTTAGAACTTCGTGCGTTCTAGGTAGCTGTGGAAACCACCATGCCAAAACCGTCAACTGCTACAGTGCAGCCTAGAGACAGAAAGTTACGGTGTAACAAGGGGACATCTTGTGAAAGTCGCAATGTGGAGGCCTGCTCTAGTAGCTCAGCCAGGGGCAGCCCCAAGCAGACATATCGGCCACCGGGGGGCATCGGATGGTTGGTCAATCAGGTTCTTGTCCGCCAGATCCACAGGCACGCGGATACAGCAAGCCTTTGCAGCTCCCTCACTACTTTACTGACCTCCTGAGACCTGGCGCGGAGTGAAGTTTTGAGCAAACGCTCTCATTACAGACTAACTAGTTTACATAACTAGTGCAGAGCAAGACTCAGTTACCCATGCATTATAAAAGCCCCAACAAGATACTAGATCAAGCTCTAAGCCTGGCTACCCACAGGGAACCGACCTGTCCAAATGGACCTTTCAGAAATGACCGAGGAGTTCAGGAACCTGCATTAGTGTAAGCAAAGAAAACAAGACATGTATGAACAACTGATAGGAAAACCCCGTTTTCCCTCTCTTATCATGAAGGCAAAGCGCAAGATATAATGGATTACCAGCAGAATATTTCCTGTGTGTATTTAAAAGCAAATCGAGCCAGAGAATACTCCTCATACATCTCCACCGAACAGTATGAGTTACAAAGACAACATAAAGCAAGAACCAATGCGCCTCTGCTAATTATTCTTACAACCATATTGGGTTTTCACATCATTTCCCCTGCATGTGAGTCTAGAACAAGCAGAGATTCATTACTGAGTGATATCTTTGAAAAAGGCACAGTCCCATTCATCAGTACGCTGAATGTATTGGATTTCAGTCAGACCAACAAAGAAATATCCTAGCATCATGGGTAAGAAAAATATCCAAATACCAGCTCTCAAGAATATGCCTAAGTAGTGGTCATAGGATACATTTTTTAATGTATATTGATCATTTGTTATGTACAGCATTTCCGTGGTCTCTACTGCAGAAAAACGGTGCACAGAAAAAGTGGCACAGAAAAGATTTAGAAGGGATGCTTTGTCTAACACTGATAACAAGAGCCAATTAAAATCACACACGCGCACGTGCATACACACACAACACACACACGCACGAACGCGCGCGCGCACACACACACACACACGCACACACGCGCACACACGGACACACACACACACGCACGCACGCACTCTCTCTCTCTCTCACACACACACACACTCACACACATCATTATGAAAGCAGAGACACAGACACATAGAAAGACACATACAGAAAAGCACAGAGACTGAGAGGGCGACTGAGATAAATTTATTTTGGCTTCGCAGTAGCAAACTAAATAAAATTGCGTCAATCGTTTTCCTGATTAAATAAAAAGCCATTTAATCTGAAAATCGCATGCACGCCCATTTTTCTTATACAAGAACTTTACAAAATAAAGATACACACTTCCTACCCTGACTGAGAAGCGACCCAGACTCTGCAAAAGTAGAGATAAGGCTGACGTCACTCAACTAGACTGACCTTCTCCCAAATCCTCCACGCCAAGACTTTGAGAGACTCTATCGATAAATCAATAGATCAATGACTCCCATGCCTCTGCATCAGCCTCTCTAACCTCTCCTTCTCCTACCATCCCCTCTCTCTTTCCTCACTTCCCAGATCCCTCACACCTCCACTACTTTCCATGCCCCTCCAACATGCCCGCTGTCAGTCCTAATTTCCTTTCGTCAAAGAGAGGCGCAGTCTGCTAGGCCAAAATCACACGGCACGTCCAACAGAGACTCCAGGGTGGAGCCATGCATCATGCATGACTCCATGGAGAAGAGGGGACTCTAACCCCCACCCCTATCAGCACCTCCACCCCCACCCCTATCAGCACCTCCACCCCCACCGCGACCACGCACACCCAAGTAACCCCCATTACAAGACGTGTAATTCATTCGAACGAGCAAGCCCTCTCCGATCCACCCCACCCTTCTTCTTATCCAACTTCAGCAAAGTCTGACCCCCCAACATTCCCCAACGCCCTCACTGCGTCGATCCCTATTCCATACAAACACCCCTATCAACCACTTCCGCAGTTCTATTAACTTCTCCCAACCCTCCACTCCATGTCACCACCACATTCTCCACAGCACCCCCCCACCCCACCCCCCAACCCAATACTCATCTGCCATGTATGTCCTGCTCCCCGTCCCTTTTTTCCTTCTACGTAATGCGGCGGGAAATATCATGTCTGATGCACATCTCCCCAAGCTGCGAGAGCAACTCCCCTGAGGTTTGGTCTGCTATGCTGACCTTTGTATTGACTTGCGTCTAGAGGAAAACCGTGCACGTAATCGTCTGGCGTTAGAATGACACGCTAGTACGTCGAGTGGCTTTTCTGCCCAGTCTATGAAACGAAATGCTTTTCATCTCGTATACATTTTGCAATCCACAGTAAATGTATGACCCCAGGCTTTAAAAGCAATGGTTCACATGCAGGCAGGGGAAGAGGGAAGGTGGGTGGGTGGGTGGGTGGGTGGGGGAGAGAGATGGGCTTTCGGGGAGTGGATACAGTGATATCGTTGGTCTCGTTGATGCCAACTACTCATTACTATCTGCGTAAAAGTCACAAAAAGAAGATTCAGACTGAGCACAATTGCTGCAAAATGATATTGATATCAAGATATGCATGGACAAACACACACACACACATATACACATACATACACACACAAATGCACACACGCACACACACACACACACGCACTCATACACACATACAAACACACACACGCTCATACACACACATACACACATACACACGCAAACATACACGCATACATTCACACATACACACACATACACACATACACACGCACACACACACACACAATCACGTACACACACATACACACATACACATACACATACACACATACACACACACATATACACACATATACACATACACACATACACATACACACAGATACAAACACACATACACACATACACATACACACACACATACACACATACACATACACACATACACATACACAATTCACATACACATACACACACAGACACATACAGACACACACTAATACACACACATACACATGCGCTCATACACACACAAACACACACACGCTCATACGCACTCATACACACATACACACGCAGACACACACACACACACACATACACATACACACATACACATGCACACACATTCACAAACACATACACACACATACATATACACATACACACACATACACAAACACACATACACACATATACACACATACACAAACACACTCACACAAACACACATACACGCATATACACACATACACAAACACACACACATACACAAACACACACACACATACACACGTACACACGTTCACACATATACACACACACACAAACACACACACACATACACACGTACACATACACACAGGAGAAGCGGAAATGCAGTCGTGCAGGAACAGATTATGTTGCTTTGAGCAACAGCAAAAAAGATAAAAGTGAAAAAGACGGCAGAACTGACAGTGCAATGCGTCATGTTGCATGCAACAATTTTGCCATTTGCGAATGGGCAGTGCGCTTTTTGCCTATTCGAGGCAAGATTTCTTTTCAAAAACGATCTCCGGATGTGTAGAAGCAATCCATCATAGAACCACTGTTCTTGAATACGTGCACACTGGAGATAATCTGTCTGTGACAAAGAATGCAGATGGGTTAACAAGATAAGTTTAATGAAACTCATCATGAGTAAGATACCGGTATTCTTGCTTTTATGCAAAGGCGAGGGCAATTGAGAAGACATATCCTTGTTGAAATAACTCATCAAGCAAAGATGAAGGCTGAAAACACATACCCATCCAGTGCCCTTGACAACTGCACTTGCCATTGTCCTCTTGATGCAAGGGAGAGGGATCCACGAAGAAAGTCAACGGAATGAAATATGAACGGATTTGAAGATGGCTATCCGTGCTTGTAGCACCCTGGGAGTGTGCAATAGCGAGTTGGAAGGGAGGTGGGGATGAGGATAAGGTTAAGGTTGGGATGAGAGTAAGGGTAGGGTTGGTAGAGGGAAGGGTTAGTATTAGGATGAGAGTAGGAGTAGGATAGGGATGAGAGTAGGGGTAATATTGGGAATAGGGTAAGTTTGGGATGAGGGTAGGGGTAGGGTTGGGATTAGGATGAGAGTAGGAATAGGGTAGGGATGAGGGTAGGGGCAGGGTTAGGATTAGGATGAGAGTAGGAATAGGGTAGGGATGAGGGTAGGGGCAGGGTTAGGATTAGGATGAGAGTAGGAATAGGGTAGGGATGAGGGTAGGGGCAGGGTTAGGATTAGGATGAGAGTAGGAATAGGGTAGGGATGAGGGTAGGGGCAGGGTTAGGATTAGGATGAGAGTAGGAATAGGGTAGGGATGAGGGTAGGGGCAGGGTTAGGATTAGGATGAGAGTAGGAATAGGGTAGGGATGAGGGTAGGGACAGGGTTAGGATTAGGATGAGAGTAGGAATAGGATAGGGATGAGGGTAGGGGCAGGGTTAGGATTAGGATGAGAGTAGGAATAGGGTAGGGATGAGAGTAGGGGCAGGGTTGGGATTAGGACAAGGTTGGGATGAGGGGTTATGGGATGGGGACATTTTTAGGTCATGGAGATGCGGGCAAAAGCAGAGCGACAAAGCGAATCAATCGCAAGGTTCTACGGGGTAAACGTGCTTTCCTCTTTATCTCCCCAGACCAAGAATCCCCACTACGCCAATCTTTATCTCCCCAGACCAAGAATCCCCACTACGCCAATCTTTATCTCCCCAGACCAAGAATCCCCACTACGCCAATCTTTATCTCCCGAGACCAAGAATCCCCACTACGCCAATTTAGGAGGGATAGGTCTCCGGAGAAAACGCAGCGGTAGTTCTCCTGAAGACCAATACATCCACTTAGAGGTCGTGCTGACGTCCAGTTTATTTCAACCTTCACTAGAGAGAGGCAGCTATAGAGGATGTGTTGGCTGAGTTAAGAGGTTTTGTGTGTAATAAATGAAACAAAAAATCAATAAGCTTCATTCGTTAAATAATTCTTACCTAACTCAGGTCAAATTCCGTCCGCCACATAGCCTTACCATCCCTGTCAGTCCGTCAAACAGTCCGTTCTTCTGCTGGCTCTTTTATATGCCTGTTTGTCAGCTAGTTTTTCTGCCGGCATACCTGACAGCTTGCTTGCCTCCCTGTGAGATTCGGTCTTTCTCAGTCTGCCTGCTTGTCTGTCTGCCTGCTTGCCTGTCTGCCTGCTTGCCTGTCTGCCTGCCCGTCCGTCTGCCTGTCTGCCTGCCCGCCTGTCTGCCTGCCCGTCCGTCTGCCTGTCTGCCTGCTTAATTGTCTGCCTGCCTGCCCGCCTGTCTGCCTGTCTGCCTGCTTAATTGTCTGCCTGCCTGCCCGCCTGTCTGTCTATCTGCCTGCTTGCCTGTCTGCCTGCTTGCCTGTCTGCCTGTCTGCCTGCCCGCCTGTCTGCCTGTCTGCCTGTCTACCTGCTTGCCTGCTTGCTTGTCTGCCTGCTTGCTTCTCACTAAGAAAAAAATCAAATTTTCAGCTCTAACCAACCAGATGAAAAAGTCACAATCCAAACAATATGTAATTGGAAGGTAATTGTGACCATTTACACTCGCGAGGTCAAAGGGTCTCAGTCTCAAATTATAATTTCCAAACATTTCCATGAGATGTGATCCTGAAGTTTGCACGATGTTTTCCGTTCTTCGCGGCCTCACAAGAAACAAACACAAAACCTCCCATGCTGTCATTAGTGGGATGTGAAGCCTCAGCACTCACCAGAAAACAATGAGACCAGAAAGCTCATGTCCCTTTCGGCTAAGTCTTACAATTCTCGGATGAAAAACAGTCAACAGTGAGTTCATCTCTCTTTGAAGGAACAAACACAGCCACCTCATGTGTCTTTGACAAGAAGGAATGCAGAACAGACTCTAATAGCGGTGTCGTCTCATCATGGTGTGAAGGAGTTCTTACCGTTGGAGACGACCGCGCCATGCTCAAGGAAGGGGAAGCAAATGTGAGAATGACGTTACCTAATCTAATCTCCTCTGATATTTGGTGAAGGAAAATGGGGTATGGCACTTAGGGTGCTGCCGCTCTTTCGACACCTTCCACTCTTCAAAAGGAAAAAACCCAGAGAGATCAAACAAATGAAACCTTCGGAGGAATGGCCACCGTTTCGCGGGGCCACTCATCAGAGACTATCGAATTTTGTCCTTAAAAACGCTTGCTCTAGCTTGAACTCTGTTTGGAGGGGAGATGTCCAGTGAAGACTCCATTACTTTTGTGTGACTTCACGAAAGCCCTGTCCCACTGGCAGATACAAATCATGCATGGTGTCTACCTACTACTGAGGGAATAGGGCAGACAGCATCCCTAGCGTCCACATCTGAAGAAGTTAATACTGTACAAAGACAGATTTCCTGGACGAATGGCATAGAAGTATTTTGTTTCTTTCATTCCAAACAACTTCATCCAACACTGGCATATCTGTTGGCTTCGAGTTCCTCAAGCAATCGTCAATGATACAGAAGAAACTCTTCCAACGACAAACCTCATTAACTCAAAAAGAAAATCGTTGGCCATGAATGATGGAAGTTTGATGTGAAGCCGGGCGACCCGCGAAAGATGATCCTAAATTTTTCACCAATTCACATGACTCTTGAAGGCCTACATGTGGGATAATGACAGCAATATATTGGCTTTGTCACAGCTAGCGATGCATTTTTGTGAACATTAGGTCATGATATCATTCATATGTGTGTGGCTTTGTCACAGCCACGAACATGATTCATACAAAGAAGGCCATTTTTTATGGTAGGAAGCACACTGTAGCAGTCTGAGTCTTATCTTTTGAACAAGTTTATGTGCTGGCATTTGGTTTCACTTGAGTCGGGGGAAAATAATTTATCATTCGATTCCTGGGGGATGAGTGAGTGAGCACTGTTGGATACGGTAAATCAGTTTGAAACCCCAAAAATTCAATCGGTGCTTGGATCTTTGACCATCTGTCCAAAGTATCGATAATACGTGTTTTGCTTACAAAGTGTCCATACTGAAAACGATGTTATGACTATGATAAGACACAACTTTCAACTTTGCTGTCAATGTGACACACCTCTGTAGGCCTACACACTGCACATCCTATTCACGAAGACTAAAAACCAAAAAACCATTACCTCCTTAGCGGAGGTAATTCGAGTTTTGAGACAAACCCATTCCTTCTTGTGAGACAACTGATGCAACCAATGACGTAATCATAGCAAACATGTTTGTAGTGCACATGAACAACATTATTTCGTCCATTTTCTATTAATGATTTCTCCAAACTTAAACAAAATATTCGCATGAAAAATCTAACTCAAGGATCCTGAATCTCCCGGCCTCAGCATGCTGCGAGAGGATCTCTTTTCATGCATTTATCTCGTCACTTCTAGCACGCCAATTTCTGGGTCGAAGACCTATGCACACCTCATTAATCTTAATAATCATAGTGGACAAATCTAGGTCTGGGACCGCTCGTCACCTACATCGCTAGTTGAAGAGACGTTGAAAAAACAAGAAAAGGGATTCCCACGATACGGCTCCTAAAAGCCGTACCATTGATTTTCCACGCTTCTTCGACAGCAAATTGTTGATGAAAATTGCCCCCTTTTTATCCTGTTCTCACTCGTCATTGAAACACGATCGATAGTTGAGATACCGCACACACCGTATAGCACTTTTGCCGCATTATGAAGATACGAAAAGCGCGTGAACATTAATCCTTGAGATGAAACTATCACTGTTTGTATCAGTCAAACCCAATATTTGAAAGCAAAAGATTGACTTTTGGCACTCCTAATTACATCTTGTCTGTTTACTTCCTTGTTGGAGTGTGCATATTCTTCACTTTTCTGAAGTGAAGCTTCACGCCTGTCCTATATTCACCGCTGTAGTTAGACACCTGTACCGTGTATGTGTTGGTAGGTGCGTGTCACATCTGCCGCTGGCCAGCTTCTTTGCTGGAGTAACTGCGCAGTTTGTGCCTTCTGTTTTTACGGCGAGATTGTATACCTTTTCCTCCTTACCCCTTCAGTAGTTAAACGTCATGCTAAGTTGGATGTAATTAGATGTTCATATTTTCATGTATTCCCATAATTCATGCCCAACTCTCAACTTCTATTTATGTAGCTATACCTTATGTTTACTTCTTGCATACTCCTGATGTAGTTAGACGTCATCCTTAGATTGTTACAATTAGATCTAATGTCCACTTCACATTTATTCAGTAGCTAGATGGTATAACGAACATTGGTAACTCGTACCTGTAAAACGTTGTAATTCAGTAAACTTCTAAGTTTCCAACACGGAGCCGAAAACCAGTCACTTTTACCTTGGCGCTATGACAAGGGCGTCGTTTTCATTCTGGTTAGGGCACAAAAATAAAACTTCGCATCTTTGTGTAGGAGACAAAGAATGAAGACTTCACGGTAGATTTTCACCATATCTTTTGATAACATTAGAATAAAAGAAAAGTCACACAGCAGTACCAAGTCACTTAGAAAGCCTGTTAGAATAATATTTTATTAATTGCAAGAACACCGCGGCACATAATCAAGCGATCATTGTCACAGGGAATTTGCAACAGTTTCAGCATTCACATTGCAAACACAACTTTCGTAATGCTGATTATTGTTATCAGCTTTTTAGTTACTTTCTTCCAGTTGACTATTTTTTTGCATTAGTGACAGGTTAATATCCATCAAAATACCTTACAGGTGACTGGAACTGCCTCTTTGACGATATGGAACAATGTGACTTTCTTCAAAGAATGATGTTGCCATGAATTGTCCACAGACCTGAGAAAGTTAGCTATGATTCTGTCTCGGCACTCAACACTGCAGGGGCGGACGAGGTGTGGGGGGGTTCTGGGGTTTCCGGAAACACACACACACACCCCAACAGAAAAAAAGAAAAAAAAGTTTTACTTTGAGTGTCAATTTTTGGGGTTTTCTTCAGTAACAAAATCTGCTGCCTGAAACTGGCAATGATCATCATCAAAATGCACCAGATTGCACCATTTTGCATCCTGGTTTCAAAATTTTCCGGGGGAGCATGCCCCCGCCCCCCCCCCCTCCCTCATAAAAAAAGTTTGGAACCCCCTCCCCCCCCCACCCAATGAACTGATCCGCCCCTGCACTGCATATGCATAGAAAAGCATTCACGATATCTTCTGATGATTTACAATGCTTTCGTTCCTTTGGATTCCTGGGTTGGGGACATCACAACGGTAGCAGTGCCGTTTATGCGTTTGTTTAGTTAATAATAAATCAGTACCTGTTTGGTCAAACTTTTTGTTCTGTATGTCGTGAATAAAGAAACAACAGGCAATGTAAACAGTGGCTACTCCTTAAGACGTGTAGTTTTCCATGTAAACAATCCGCGGCAATAATCGAGGTAATTGCAGAAGACACCATTTGGACGTTTATTTGGTGAGAAAACAATTGTGTTGTTTTGTTTTCCCTTGTTTGTTTAGAAACCTTTTACACACGGGTACCACAGAGCACATAGCGTGTGCGCACGCTCTACCTAACGAAAGACACACCATCTAAAATGCAGATGGTCAACACTGCTATGGTCAAAGTATTTTTGCACATCCTTTTGCTTGCGTTGTACCTTTAACGTATACTGCTGGGCATTCTTAAACATTTACATGTCCCAATTGTCACGAAAAGCATGGAGTATTGGTTTCCTGTCCATCTCCAGAAATGTTCATATGTTGCCCTTCAGGTATTACTTGATTCAATATTGTTGAAAACATTGCTCTTATTAAGACCGCACTATAGTTTTCTTTCGGTGTTATGATGTACTTTTAAAATGTTCCTGTCAATAGCTGCATTGTCTATATAGAGCAGAAAAACGTTTTTACAAAAAGGCTTTTATGCGTATCACTCAGACGATGAATTGCACAGGGACATCCAAGGCAACTTCACATCGTATTTAATCTTTGGCATCAGGGGACAGTAGTCTTGTAAATTTAAAAAACACGAAACCGATTCCCTCAGTAGATGCAGCCAATGTATACTATTACAGTCTGCACAAAATGAATTACAGCGACGCAGATGTATATTTTCTCCATGGAAAGATGGACTGTGATGCTTGCGACTGCCCTCAAGGCTGAGTCACTAGGAAACAATACTGAGAAGTGCGCATTTAGCAGCAGCTTGATTCAGTCAAACACCTCTCTAAGGAGGCAAACGCACGAAGCTGAGCGCACCCCTCCCTTGCAAATCATGTCAAGTGATAGATGCAGCAAAACAGGCATTGCATGACTTTATTCACGTTTGACTTTCAAAGGTTATGATTTGTACCAGCGTGCACTTGAACAACCAAAGTGTTCACTTCTAACGCTTTTTGCTCCGGTTTGTCTTCCTCTCATTCAACATTGGTCTTCACTCGTCCTCTGCCAGCAACTGCCTTCAGTTTTCATCCAGTATTCTCACTTTATTCTCTCTTTTATTGCACTCTACACACTTCCTCTGTGTGCGAGCCCACATATCAGGCGAGTATTTCTTACATCAGCTGAAGGAAGCTTTTGAAATCACATCGATCACATGGGCATCTTGCTCAATCAGTGCCCTCGAAAAATCGAGGCATGGAAATCCGGATCTCTTTTCTTTCAAGTATACATGGATGGATAGAGTGAGTTTTACGACCTATCAACCCTTGTAGGCTATGTAAGGCCAGTCAGCACGAAAATTACTTGAACAGTTCAGAGAAAACGCAAATCAAGTCACGGCGTCCCTAGTTATTCGCCTCTTACGAATCGCGTAGGGAGACGCGGTGGGTCAGTTTTTACCCCGAACCCACAGAGAGCTCAAGTATACATGTACAGCCTGTCAAAACCTTCTGCCTCTGATCAAAACTGTAATTCCAAACACAGCTTGTGATTGTAATGTCCCCAGTGGCGACCAGGCAACGAGAAGACACTCACACGAACCGTTCTACAAGAAATGCGTCTGTGGTCCTTGCAATGCAGAACGGAATAAACCACTCATCGGCCGTTGACAAAGAGGTGTCCGCACTCTAATTGTTGCACCTGTGTATATATTATTAATCCTACGGCAAAATCTTTTTGAAATGCTCTTTGTCGAATCAGAGTGTCTTATTCATTTTTATTTATGTGAAGGCCTCATCCTGTCTTTCTGTCTCAGTGTCTGTATTACTCATATTTCCTCTCTCTCTCTCTCTCTCTCTCTCTCTCTCTCTCTCTCTTTCTCCTCTGTCTGAATGCCTGCCTGCCTGCCTTTCCGTCCGTCTCTCTTTTTCTCTCTGTCTCTGTCTCTCTCTATCTCTCTCTGTCTCTGTCTCCGTATCAGTATCTCTCTCTTTCTCTCCTCTCTCTCTTTCTCTCTCCTCTCTCTCTTTCTCTCCTCTCTCTCTTTCCCTCCTCTCTCTCTTTCTCTCCTCTTTCTCTCTCTTTCTTTCCTCTCTCTCTCTCTTTCTCTCTCTCTCTCTCTCTCTCTCTCTCTCTCTCTCTCTCTCTCCCCTGCATTCTCAGTATCTTGCATATGCCGGAAAATGCACACCAACGCGCTGAAATGCTTGAGCCGATGATGGACATGATAGAAACATGCATAACACGAATATGAATATCGATGTCTACAAACGCATCAGATACCTGATCATTTCCCTAACTCGGATTAGTGGGCAAGGAGCAAACAGCAAACGCTACGCAACGCGAGCGAAGACTGTTGACCCAATCCATCGATACGACGCCGATTGGTTCTGTCTGTCAGCATGCATAGCTTGCTGGCCCTCCGCAGCGAGGCGCGGGGCCGTGTGAGGCATCCCGCCCACACCATAATGCCAGTCGATATATCGAGCCATATGCACACACCGTGGCCAGGAGGGCAGACATGTGTTGACAGGAGAACCTTCTTTGTCTCTTTCTTCCCGAGTCCTGCCATGTTGGTTCTCCGGCAAAGACACGCGGTAAGAAGTAAGAGGGATCGTGGGGGCGACTTTGTTATTTCATTACGTTTCCCCCGTCCCAGATTCACTACTGGCAACAAAACTACTTAATAGGTGATTTCCATTATTTCAAAAGGGAAACCAAGAGCCGTTAGCAAAGAAATGAATAAGTCCCTTACTCTATCAAACGGGCAGTACAAGCCTTGGCTGGGTTTTCAGGCAACTTTTGAATAACTGAAAACATGTCAAAGTATGAAATGATGTTTGTAACCACATCATTTAGAAGTGACATCATTTCGAAACAAAACGTTGCACAGTCATGAAAACTGTGGAGTCGGTCATATGATTGTTCTAGTCCAGCGTTTTATTCTATCTTTGCAGTTACGGTAGATTAATGGGTAGCCTAACAGTTTCAACGTATTCATAAAATGCCCAACTATATGACTGACCTGTAAAATACGTTCGTATCCGCATGATTAAATATATGTGGTTTGAGGATGAGAACAGACCTATCGCATCTCCATACGCAATTCATCAGAGAGGGCTGGCTGTGAAATGGACTCGACATGCCGGAACTCCAGTCAACACCAGTCACATAAGTAGTCAATGGCTTTGTGTTGCCTGCAAAGGCTGATGGGACGAAAAGTGTCATCCATTCATCCATCGGTCGATATACCCATCCATCCATCGAACTATCCATCCATCCATCTACCCATCGATCCATTCATTCATCCATATATCCATCCATCCATCTATCAGCCAGCCAGCCAGCCAGCCAGCCAGCCAGCTAGCTATCCTGCCATCCAACCATTCTGCCATCCATCAGTTTATCTGTCTATTCATCCATCCATCCATCTAACCATACATCCATGCATCAAGTCATTCACTCATGCATCCATTCATCCGTGCAACCATCCATGAAACCATGCATCCAGCTATCCATGTATCATTTAATCCGGCCATCCAAAGTATCCTTTCATCTGTTCATCATCCATCCCTTCCTCCATCCATTCATCCGTGCGTTCATTTATCCATCCATCCATACATCCATCCATGCATCCACGAATCCATTCATGCATCCATCCATCCGTGCATCAATACGTCGTCCATGCATCTAACCATCTATCCATCTATCCATCCATCCATCCATCCATCCATTCATCCATCCATCCATCCATCCATCAATTCATGTATTCTTCCATGCATTCACCATCCATCCATTCATTAATCCACACTGCTGGATGTGTTTCTCGGTTAAGGTGTTATTTCATGTTTAACTGCAAAATTCCTTCGTACGAAATCTTTTCAACGCGAAGCAAATTACTCGTACCATTTTACATCAACTGTCTGCACGAATTTCAGTGACACCATCACACGTTTCATAACGCTAAGAAATTATGTATGATCATTCTAAAAAGCAAAACTATTTGCTGGTCGCTACACTAAAACAATTTAGGTAATATTTTATATACTTTGATGCGACTCAGTGAGCAAGGGAGCCCAAGAACAGAAAAAACTACAGAAAAGAGCAAAGACGTGCACATAAATGTATTAGTGATCTACATGTAGATGCACGTCACTGCCTTCATTGTTTGGGCTTTTCTCTAATGGTAAGAGCGCTGGCCAGCACTCCACTTGCTTACGGTTACCAATGCCGGTCGTGCTCTCCAGCACTCCACTCGCTTACAGACACCAATGGCGGTCGTGCTCTCCAGCACTCCACTCGCTTACAGTTACCAATGGCGGTCGTGCTCTCCAGCACTCCACTCGCTTACAGTTACCAATGGCGGTCGTGCTCTCCAGCACTCCACTCGCTTACGGTTACCAATGGCGGTCGTGCTGGCCAGCACTCCACTCGCTTACAGTTACCAATGGCGGTCGTGCTCTCCAGCACTCCACTCGCTTACGGTTACCAATGGCGGTCGTGCTGGCCAGCACTCCACTCGCTTACGGTTACCAATGGCGGTCGTGCTCGCCATCACTCCACTCGCTTACTGTTACCAATGGCGGTCGTGCTCGCCAGCACTCCACTCGCTTACGGTTACCAATGGCGGTCGTGCTCGCCAGCACTCCACTCGCTTACAGACACCAATGGCGGTCGTGCTCTCCAGCACTCCACTCGCTTACGGTTACCAATGGCGGTCGTGCTGGCCAGCACTCCACTCGCTTACAGTTACCAATGGCGGTCGTGCTCTCCAGCACTCCACTCGCTTACGGTTACCAATGGCGGTCGTGCTCGCCAGCACTCCACTCGCTTACAGTTACCAATGGCGGTCGTGCTCTCCAGCACTCCACTCGCTTACGGTTACCAATGGCGGTCGTGCTCGCCAGCACTCCTCTCACTTACGGTTACCAATGGCGGTCGTGCTCGCCAGCACTCCACTCGCTTACGGTTACCAATGGCGGTCGTGCTCGCCATCACTCCACTCGCTTACGGTTACCAATGGCGGTCGTGCTCTCCAGCACTCCACTTGCTTACAGTTACCAATGGCGGTCGTGCTCGCCAGCACTCCACTCGCTTACGGTTACCAATGGCGGTCGTGAGAGCCGCGTGGATCATAGGGTTACATCTTTGGGCAAAGTGCTTCATTGTAGTGTCTGCTTCCACTAAGTAGTAACACCAGACACCTGTACGAGCAGCAGTGGCACAACTGTGGTGTATTAACCCTTGATGTACCATGATCCAGCATCGGTCTGGAATGCTCCCCAGGGAGAGGAGACGGTATTGTTGCATGACAGTGTGTGTCCTGTCTTTCAGGAACTGTGTTTGTTGTCGGCTGCCAGTAAGGGACTGATCAAAACGCCAGGTAAACTGTCAGGTGGCTTCAAGTCCAGATTATTGGCTACGCTTTGCTGGGGGAAAACGTGCCTACCTTTTTATTAAAAAAACACGTTTTTGCAATATCAAACCTGTTCCGTTACTATTCATTCATGAAAGTTAGAGAATAGAAGCAGCATATGTCAGGAAAAATGGTAAAATATGTCGGAGGGTAAAAGTGCAGAAGAACACAAACGCAAAAATCTGAAAATACGTTGGAAGCAGAACAAAATGTGAGAGAGAAAGAAAGAGAGAGAGAGAGAGAGAGAGAGAGAGGTAAACACTGACATTAAACATTCTGAACCGAAGAAACAAACGAACATGAAAAGAAGGTACATGAGATGTTTACTCCTACTTAAACAGGTACCACTTACCAAAACAGCAACAATGATAACTCCACTCACCTGCAGAGCGCCTCCTTCTTGAACGCCGAGAAACTTCTGACGACGAGAACTTTGCCACAGGGAGACTTCCAATCCGCAAACTTCCTCTCACTTCCACCGCAGACTTCACGCATGCAAGAAGACAGGCAACGCGAGGCAAACTGCGACTGCTACAGCAGTTGGCGCCGTACACACAGAGCGATGCGAAGGAGCGGCAGGACTGCTGCCGCAGACAAGGTGGGCAGGATCGACGGCGAGGCGAGCCACGCCACGGCGGACGACAGCAGGGGGAGGAGGAGGAGCCGTGGAACCTCAAGTAGCGTGGACGTGGGAGGATGCTCCGGAGCGTCTCAGTGACTCGGGGTAAACCGTGGGCTGAAGGATGCGGCCCTAGTGGGCATCCAGGATGCTCTCCCAGCTGCTGCAGCCGATCCCTCAACTCCTCCCTCTCTTTCACTCTCTCAAATTCGCCGGTTCCCATGCGGAGTATTCCTCCTGGCTCTCCTGTGATGCACACCTGACTCGGGCGAGGCTGAGGGGGCGGGGTTGGGGGGGAGGATGGCATTACAGTGAGGGACTAAGGGAGAGAAGAGAGAAAGAGGAAA
>JAWQFJ010027059.1:0-19346 GCA_034096865.1 Theodoxus fluviatilis
GTATTTTCGTGCTTGATGGCCTTACATAGCCTACAAAGGCTGAGAGGCCATAAAGCACCATCCATCCATCTATCCTTTTCTCTCTCTCTCTCTCTCTCTCTCTCTCTCTCTCTCTCTCGCATAAAGCGCATAAAGGTGTCTATTGCCTCAAGTGAACTTGACTGTTCTACGAAAAACACACGCACCTATTTTGAAGGAGTAAAGGTTTGTGGGTCAATGTGTCTCTGTGTATGTCCATGTATGTGAGCCCGTATGTGCAAGTATGCCCGTGATCACACACTTACAGTATACACCTGTCCCTAGACAATGACCAAATGAGGTTTCTTACAACGTTACAGTCTCGGAGTCTACTGGGGGTGGGGTGGGGATCTAGTCATGATGATTAGCAACTCTCTCCTTCTACCCCCTCAAGCTTATACACGCACGCGCGCGCGCACGCACACACACACACACACACACACACACACACACACACACACACACACACGCTTCCTTTCTTAACACACCCCCCCTCCCATTTCCTCCCCTCCTCCTCCCCCCTCCTCTCTTTTTCCCCCCTCAATATCTCATCCTGCCTACCTGAGTTTTTCGCACACCTGTCGCCTGTCATGTTGCCCGTAACATAAAGGGTGTTAGTGTCCCAGGGCAAAGCAAGACTCGGTGTCAGATGCGATCAGCCTTGCCATCTCAGCGAAGCGAGACGATGAGTGATTGACGGCATGCCTGGTGATGCGTGACTGATCGGCTCCAGCTGTCCAATGTGGTGTCATCGCCCTTGTGTCGCCGTCCTTGTTATTGTGCCAGTGTAAAATGGTTTGCGACCAAGTGCAGGCTATCATAATTTGATGTGCGAATGCCACGACAGAAAAAAACGCATTGAGAGAAAATCGCTCCGGGGGTATGTCTAACACTGGGTTTAATGAGATGGAAGCAATGGCTTCGAGAATCTAAACTACATACGTGCCTCTTTTTTCGTACTGGCTAAGAAGTAGAGTGTTCTCGAGGGTTTTTGAATAGCGATGTTTTGCTCAAGAGGCTGTGTTGACATTCAGAATCCTTAATTGACAAATGCCATTCCGCATGAGTGAACGTGTCAAAGTATCTCACATTTCCACGCTTTGTAAGTCCGTAAGGATTTAGACTCTTACACGTTCATGCTCAGAAAGTAGAAATTTTAAGATAAGCTTCAATGCTAAGGATTAATCTACTTTTTCAAAGAATTTTTTTTCTCCTTCAACTAAGAGAGAGAGAGAGAGAGAGAGAGCGAGGGAGAGAGAGAAAGAGAAAGAGAGAGACAGATCGAGAAAGAGAGAGAGAGGGAGAGCGAGAGAGAGAGAAAGAGAGAGAGAGAGAGAAAGAGAGAGAGAAATAGAGAAAGAGAGACAGAGAGAGAAAGAGAGAGAGGGGGAGAGCGAGAGCGTAACAAGGCAACATTGCCATCACGTGCATATATGTAGCCCTTTTGAAAGAACCAAGTCAATGGACTTGAAAAGATCAACAACAACACGCGCCTCATGGACGACCCACAGGAATGGCCAAAAGTAGCCTGAAAGGCCCTGCAACCACATACTTGTGCTGCACAAGGACAGTGTTTCAAGAAAGGCCATAACACATTCCTTTGTAATTTTGACAGCCTTTCAAAACTCGTTGTGTTGTGATACTTGCTGAACTTAGTGTTTTCATTGAGCGAACTGTTCTGTATCGAGTGAAATGTACTTTCATGACGAAGAAGAAGAAAAATCGACTTCATCAAGTCTAAACAACAACGACAATCTGAAAGGATACAAAACAATAGACAGCAAAGGGAACGCGAGGGTGAGTTCACTGTGGAATGCTTTTACAAAGAAATGCATCAGCCAAAACATAGGGCAACATAGTGTAGCGGCACCAGCAATTTTGTCACTCTGTTACAATAGAAAGGGTTCATTTTGAGGATTTGCCTTTGTAAAGTCCGTAACATTCAAATGGGGCAAACACATCCCTTCAATCACTGAGCATCAGCACCAAAATCTTCCTGGATGCTATCATTATGATTTATGCCAGTGACAGCAAGTGTAGTGCGGATTTTTTGGGGAGAAACAGAAAATGCCTCTCACCTGCCTCGACCTATCTTTCCTCTCGCCTGACTGGCTGTGCCTTTCAGTGCTACCAGGCATGACAGACAAGATGAGATCTGCCACCCTGGGTGCCTGCCCTACCCGTAAATCACCGCTTTTCGCACACCTGGGGTGTGCTTCCCTCGTCAGTCCTCTGTTTACTTTCTCCTTGCTGCGGCCACCTGTCTCTGTCTGGCGTAGTCGTCCTCCTCCTCCTCATTACTCCTCCTCCTCCTCCTCCTTTTGTATACCATCACTGTCATCATTTCCTTCATTCCATCGACCCTTTTCTCATGTATCCTCTCATTCTTCCCTTTCATTCTTCTTGTGTATTCACTCCTCCTCTTCAAGTCGCTACTCCTTCTGCCACCATCACATCACCATCACCACCATTGCTATCACCATCAGCACGACAACCGTCATCACCACCACCACACTACCACCACCACCATAGCTACAACCACAACTATTGTCCTTACTATCACCACTGCCACCACCACCATCACCACCACAAACAGTACTTCATCACCACGACGACCATCACCATTGTCACAACCACAGGCACCACTATCACCACAACCACTGTTACCACCACCACCACATCACTGTCATCACAAGCTCACTAACATCACCACCAGCAGTGAAAGATCCACTGTCACTACCATCACCACTGTTACCACCATACCCTTACCACCACCACACTGTCATCACAGTCACTACCTGAACCACCACAACTATTGTTGATCCACCACAGCTCTGTTGCCAATAAATATCGCCAGCACCGATGTAACTACCATTACCACCAACACTATTACCACCACCAACACTACTACCACCACCAAGACTACTACCACCACCAACACTACTACCACCACCAACACTACTACCACCACCAACACTACTACCACCACCAACTCTACTACCACCACCAACACTACTACCACCAACAACACTACTACCACCACCAACACTACTACCACCATACCGTTACCACCAAAACAACTACTCGCATCACAAGAGCACTGGCATAACCACCATTGCTACCACGTCTATCGCCACCCCAACTAATGTTGCCCCATCACAACCATAACTGCTACAGCCGCCACATGTCACCACGAGCATCGCCAGCACCACCGTAACCACCACCACTACCACTACCCTATTACCACCATATCACCACAACCACCACCGAAACCACCATCACTACCCTATTATCACCATATCACCACAACCACCACCGTAACTACCACACTACCACTACCCTATTATCACCATATCACCACAACCACCACCGTAACCACCACCACTACCACTACTCTATTACCACCATATCACCACAACCACCACCGTAACCACCATCACTACCCTATTATCACCATATCACCACAACCACCACCGTAACTACCACATTACCACCACATCACCACAACCACCACCGTAACTACCACCACTATCATTACTACAGTATCACCACATCCACCACCGTAACTACCACCACTATCACTACCACAGTATCACCACAACCACCACCGTAACTACCACCACTATCACTACCACATTACCACCATATTACTACCACCATATCACCATAACCACCACCGTAACTACCACCACTATCACTACCACATTACCACCATATTACTACCACCATATCACCATAACCACCACCGTAACTACCACCACTATCACTACCACAGTATCACCACAACCACCACCGTAACTACCACCACTATTACTACCACATTACCACCATATCACTACCATCATATCACTACCATCATATCACCATAACCACCACCGTAACTACCACCACTATCACTACTACAGTATCACCACAACCACCACCGTAACTACCACCACTATCACTACCACATTACCAGCATATTACTACCACATCACCATAACCGCCACCGTAACTATCACCACTATCACTACCACCATATCACCACAACCACCACCGTAACTACCACCACTATCACTACCACATTACCACCATATCACTACCACCATATTACAACTACCACCGTATCACCACCATTGCCACATTTACCATCATGTCACCACCACGACCACCACGATATCATCACCTCCACAAAACCACCACCACAACCAAAGTTACCACTAATTCACCACACCGCGACCACCGTGATCACCACCATTTCACCACCAGCAAACTACTAACAATTCACCACCATCACAACCATATCAATATCATCACAACCATATCACCACCACCGCTACCGCCATTTCAGTGAGGAGGCAAAACGGCAGTTTTGTCTTCCCATTGAGACAACAGCGCCCTAGTCTCCAGGTTTGCGCTAGTGTGTGTAGAAAAGCAATACCGGTAAATCTTTCTGTTGTGTTATAACTAAGCGGCGCTCACACCAAAGCAGTTTCGAAACTCCCAGAAAACGGTAAATCGTGTGTCTGGGATCTACACACGATAATTTCTTGTTATCGCTGGGAAAAGTATGCCTTCGTGAAGTAATCACTCGGATAGTGCTAAATATATAGGGGAAAGCGGGGCATTAAGCCCTAGGGGGCATTAGTGACCACTTCGATGTAAAAAATAAACATTATTTCAGTTTTAGTTATTTCATTTCTAAAATGAGTTTCAACCAAAATCAAAGTTAGTTTCTCTCGAGAACAACATATGGTGTTGACTCAGTTGGAAACAGGTCAGTCACAGTGCAAGTATTTTTGACACCACTCTTTTGCTGCTATGTTGAAAGTCCGAAAACACTTTGCCTCTTAGACCTCACCAAAATCTAATTTTATGTGCACTTCTTGATCAACAAAGGAACATAATAATTGTATCAGTGTATTCCTAAACCACCAAGGCAAGTGCACACGCATTAATTTCATGATGTTTCGTGTTATACTGTGTGTATTATGTACTGCTTTGGAGAGAAATGTTTGCAGATAATTGAAGAGGAGCTGTGGCTTTTTCAGTGACGATTTGCATTCCTCCATAATACATTTCATTAAAGTTTGTTAATTATGATAAGTTTGATGATATTTCAGCACTGACATTTAAATTTCCCGACCATTTATTAATCTTGAATGACAAAAGCAAAGCCCATGAGAGTCAATCAAAATGTGATGAGGCTTAATGCTTCACAATTTAGCGTTTCGTTTCTAAAATAACTTCTTTTTAAAGTCAACAAGATAAAATATGACTAATGAAATACACACTCGCCTCTACTCTAAATAAGCATGTATTTCATTTTTCTGCTCCATACACTTATCCTGAAAATGTCAGTAAAAGACTAGTTGGTGCCTGTTTCCCTTCAATTTTCTGTACCTGATTCTGTAGCATTATGTCAAGAAAACAGCCGTTTCTGCCATAAGTATATACACAAATCAGAAGAAATAAATGGAAACCATACACCTTGTTTGACGAATGGTATCACAAGCAGCTTGTTGGATTGCTTTGAGCTGTCAGAGGCTACCAATAGGGCGTCGGGGCTGCATCACATCATTTTGGACCTTGCTTCTGTGCATTGGCAGAAAAATATGCAGTAAAATTAAAATCATTTCTGTTTCTGCATCGTTCACTGAAGAAGGGCGTGTGCCCGAAAGCCTTTGATTTTGGTGTTTGTCGTGTGTTTTTTTCTTATTGATAGTAAAATTAAAATCAGGAACTTTTCCCCTCTGTGTGATTCTATGCATTTTAAAGTTATTTGATGCATTTTAGATGAAATAAAACTTACCAAAATACGTATTTTATGTTGGGGTCTAATGCCCCGACCTCCTGGGGCTTAATACCCCCGAGAGCATGAAGTTAACTGTAAGAAATAAAATTAGTTTCAAAATATTTTATTTCGAGTTTACCAAAGAAAGTCAGTATGTTTAAATGTCCTCAATTTATTTACTATGTTTAATTTGATGTCACTCTTTACAGAACAGAATAATTGCCGAAATAAAAAAGGGGTGCCTAATGCCCCGCTTTCCCCGATTTTGTTAAAAAATACTCATCGTTCCTCGTACTTAATACCACACTGACCTGTTATTCGGTGCATCAGTCGTCCGCGTCTATTTTTAGCTGACATCGTTTCTCACAACTCAGCCAGATGAACTGTGTTCACCTTAGCTCTGATGCAAAACGATCGTCACACACGGAAGGTCTGCATGCAGACGAGACCGAACGCTGTACAGAGAACTCAGACGACAGGACAAGAGTGTGCAGAAATCAGAAGCTACACGACAGGTCTGCGTTCAGACGTGACGGAACGCTGTACAAAGAATTCGGACGATAGGACGAGTGTGTAGAAATCAGAAGTCACTGCCGGAATGGCCTCGAAGATAGGGTTTTGGACGTGGGCATCCAACCACTTTGGGAAACGCTCGAGAAATCACGAAGCACAGAGTCGAGGAGAAGATGATTCAGACGGTAAGTGCTCTTGTGATGTCATCGCGTTGTCTGCTTGAATTGATGTCATTCGTCTTGCTTCTTTAGACCACATCGGCACGTTCAGGTTTGTCTGGGAAGTGTTTTCTTTATCTGCGTGACTGTGCACGTCTCAGAGTTGTGGGAGGAGGGATTAGAGGGTGGGGGGTTGGGGTGCGGGGGAAAAGAGGAGAGGGGGGGGGGGGGGTTGAGGGGGGAAGTGAACGTGAGTGTGTCTGCGCATGTGTGTGCGTGTGTGTGTTTAATTGTGTGTGTGTGTGTGTGTGTGTAATTGCGTGCGTCATTGATGGATATGTGTTTGCACACTTGTATGCGCACAAGCGTACTTGTATGTACCTGATCATGTGTATGCTTAGTTTTACGTGTGCTTATGTGTTGCATGTCTTCCCCCGTGCCCATGGTTGTAGGCCCTACACATGTCTTCCCCCGTGCCCATGGTTGTAGGCCCTACACATGTCTTCCCCCGTGCCCATGGTTGTAGGCCCTACACATGTCTTCCCCCGTGCCCATGGTTGTAGGCCCTACACATGTCTTCCCCCGTGCCCATGGTTGTAGGCCCTACACATGTCTTCCCCCGTGCCCGTGGTTGTAGGCCCTACACATGTCTTCCCCCGTGCCCATGGTTGTAGGCCCTACACATGTCTTCCCCCGTGCCCGTGGTTGTAGGCCCTACACATGTCTTCCCCCGTGCCCATGGTTGTAGGCCCTACACATGTCTTCCCCCGTGCCCGTGGTTGTAGGCCCTACACATGTCTTCCCCCGTGCCCGTGGTTGTAGGCCCTACACATGTCTTCCCCCGTGCCCGTGGTTGTAGGCCCTACACATGTCTTCCCCCGTGCCCATGGTTGTAGGCCCTACACATGTCTTCCCCCGTGCCCGTGGTTGTAGGCCCTACACATGTCTTCCCCCGTGCCCATGGTTGTAGGCCCTACACATGTCTTCCCCCGTGCCCATGGTTGTAGGCCCTACACATGTCTTCCCCCGTGCCCATGGTTGTAGGCCCTACACATGTCTTCCCCCGTGCCCATGGTTGTAGGCCCTACACATGTCTTCCCCCGTGCCCATGGTTGTAGGCCCTACACATGTCTTCCCCCGTGCCCATGGTTGTAGGCCCTACACATGTCTTCCCCCGTGCCCATGGTTGTAGGCCCTACATATTTATGGATTCCTAATAAAAAGTTGGAACATTTAGGAGATAGGAAGTTCCTGTACATACTTTTGTCTTGCTCGGCCACGTCGTAGCGTTAGCATTGGTTCAAGGTCTACGACGTGCCAAGGCAAACAAAAGCAATTACAAGCACTTTCTTTCCCCTCCAACTTGTCTGAAATATAAAGATCACCTGTTCCTGGCAGCCCACCCCCAGTGCTCTCACCTCGTGCATGAGTACATGGTCAGCCCCCCAGTGCTCTCCCCTCGTGCATGAGTACACGGTCAGCCCCTCAGCCTCTACTCGCTTGTTGAAACGATGTCTTTAGACAGGGGGAGATAGGCGAGCATGCTTTTGGATTTGATGATGTGCGAGGCGAGGTGCTGTGGTTCTGTCCCTAGGACGGAGAAAATGTGGGGTCATATAAACGTACAGGAGACAGAAAAGTGCTTGAACCTTTTCCAATAGATTGATTGAATTTATTTAAGTGTTGCTCCGTTTTCATACTTTTCGCCGAGCTAGAACGCAAGAAAACATTTTCATTACCAATTACTGCAAGGAGGTCTTGGAACGATCCTAGGATATCACATACACAGTGCGTTGAAATCTCTGAGGATGGACCTAGGAAATTCCTAGGCCGCGTCGCTCAGACGCGAAGTCTTGCGAGGCGTAGGCCGATGTGAACATGTGTCAACATCTTATTGCCTTCGTGTGTGTTTCCATGTTGACAACTGCTGACAGCGGCCTACGCCTCGCAACGTCTTGGTTTTCCGGCGCGCCCCAAGACTGAGTTTCCCATTCGGCGGTGGGCGCTGGACATTCCCCTCTTCAACTGGCACCCGTGGTCGTAGAGCGGCTCCAGCACCGGGACTATGGGCGGCCCCAGACAGGTCTGAGCACCACCGCGGGTGGGGTAGGGAGGTGGTGGGTGAGTGGGTTCTGTTGCAGAAGGGAATGTTTCCTCTTGTTAGACAGCCTGCCTGGTTGAGATCCCTCTGTCTAGCCTGCAGTCCGCCTTTCCACTCACCACGTCTTCAAGGAATAGTGCTCAGGTTGTTTTTCAAAAGGCAAATTAGCAAAGAATATTTTTCACACTGCACGTCTTGATTGAAATACACATTTTCAATTTAAATGTGTGTTTTTTGAAAGAAAGTGAAACTGTTTGAAGCCGATTTGAGAGCCTGCTTTCGGCACTAAACGAGAAGTGACTTACTGCACTTGGATGTAGTGACGTAGTATGTTACCAGTGTGACGTAGTACGCTACCAGTGTGACGTAGTACGCTACCAGTGTGATGTAGTACGTTAGCAGTGTGATGTAGTGCGCTACCAGTGTGATGTAGTACGCTACCAGTGTGATGTAGTACGTTAGCAGTGTGATTTAGTGCGCTACCAGTGTGATGTAGTACGCTACCAGTGTGATGTAGTACGCTACCAGTGTGATGTAGTACGCTACCAGTGTGATGTAGTACGTTAGCAGTGTGATTTAGTGCGCTACCAGTGTGATGTAGTACGCTACCAGTGTGATGTAGTACGCTACCAGTGTGACGTAGTACGCTACCAGTGTGATGTAGTACGCTACCAGTGTGATGTAGTACGCTACCAGTGTGACGTAGTACGCTACCAGTGTGATGTAGTACGTTAGCAGTGTGATGTAGTACACTACCAGTGTGATGTAGTACACTACCAGTGTGATGTAGTACCATAGCAGTGTGATGTAGTACGCTACCAGTGTGATGTAGTACGTTAGCAGTGTGATGTAATACGCTACCAGTGTGACGTAGTACGCTACCAGTGTGATGTAGTACGTTAGCAGTGTGACGTAGTACACTACCAGTGTGATGTAGTACGTTAGCAGGGTGATGTAGTACGCTACCAGTGTGACGTAGTACACTACCAGTGTGACGTAGTACGCTACCAGTGTGATGTAGTACGCTACCAGTGTGAAGTAGTACACCACCAGTGTGATGTAGTACGCTACCAGTGTGACGTAGTACGCTACCAGTGTGACGTAGTACGCTACCAGTGTGACGTAGTACGCTACCAGTGTGACGTAGTACGCTACCAGTGTGACGTAGTGCGCTACCAGTGTGACGTAGTACGCTACCAGTGTGACGTAGTACGCTACCAGTGTGACGTAGTACGCTACCAGTGTGACGTAGTACGCTACCAGTGTGATGTAGTACGTTAGCAGTGTGATTTAGTGCGCTACCAGTGTGATGTAGTACGCTACCAGTGTGATGTAGTACGCTACCAGTGTGACGTAGTACGCTACCAGTGTGACGTAGTACGCTACCAGTGTGACGTAGTACGCTACCAGTGTGATGTAGTACGCTACCAGTGTGACGTAGTACGCTACCAGTGTGACGTAGTACGCTACCAGTGTGACGTACTACGTTCAAAGTTGAACAGAGTACATTCAAAGTGGGACATAGTATGCAAGCGTATTAAATTTTGTGTCAGTTGATCAGAAATTGTTTATTATACCACTTATTTTGCAGTAGTCGATATTTTGAAGTGAAATATCCTAGAATACTGTTTCCAAAAAATCCCCAAACCTACACCTTTCCTTTAATATGTCTCTGTGTGCGTGAACTCGGTACAGCGTCAAAATATGTCAAATCGATCCCCGTTTTGTTGCAGATTGTCAATTTCTTTAAAGTGACAGATCCCTATTTCACCTTTTTTTCAACTTCAATCGCGCCCATGCCAATATCAGTCTGTCTGCAGAGACGAATCTATAATTAAAACTTGGCATTCTATCTGATACAAAGGTAATTAAAAACGCAAAAACCTTTCTTTGCATACAATTCAGTTACATTAAAGCTAAATATAAAGAATATGAAGTGAAACTACAATACTTTGAAATTTCATATATGAGCAGCTGAAACTCAGTTTCCTTAAACTTTCATAGCAAATTGTCGTCCTTTACAGCTTGTGAAAGGATGCAGGGAGTGTAGGGGGAAACTCTAAGGTTGTTGTCTGTACTTGCTCTTAGAAACGATGTGTCGTGTTCGTTTTTCAGGCAGTAATGCCGTGAACAAGAGCGCTGGGGAATCTACCAAGCCATCACGCCTCTCCATGGGACCACCAGTGTCCCCTACCCAAAAGCCACCTCTCCCATCGCCATTACATCCTACAAACGCAACAACAGCATTTGAAGTTTCCCCACAGCCACATGCAACAAGACAAACAGAATCTTCAAACATATCACAGCCACCACTTTCCTCAAAACCTGTAACGTCACCAAAATCATCGCCACCAGCACTCTCATCAGGACCAGCAGCACCATCGTCAAAAGCATCGCCTGTTTCATCCTCAACAGAACCGACAAAATCACCAACAGCTTTACCACCACAGTCTTCAGCAAAGCCAGCAACTTCTTCAACAGTGTCGATCCTGCCGCAACCAGCGACACCATCATCGCCACACGCATCGTCATTCCCAGGCGACGAGAAATCGGTGACGCGGGCGACCACATCGAAACAAGGAGCGTCGTCATCGCAACCTCCAGCGCAGCGCAGAGGTCACAAAGGTCGCGCTGGGAAGCTGAGACTCTGCTGTGGAGGAGCATCGTCCGAAGCCGAAGACAAAGTCTCGTTGCCAAGGCGACCACGGCCGGTTCCAGTAGCACCTGGGGTCCAGGCGGCTCTGAAGAGCACGGAAGCGGGAGGAGCCCCTTTGAGATCACCAGGGGACCAAGCACTGCAGCTTGGAAGTGACATCAGGCAGCAGGCGCTCACCGCAGAGAAACGTCTGGCGAATTCCGCACCGCAAATACGACGAGAAAAGAACATCGAGGGGGACAATGCACCGGGCCTCACAAAACCGACGGATTCCGCGCAGACGAAAGAAGTCGACGAAAATGCCGGCAGGATGTTGACGGGAGCGACTGAAAATGATGTCACTGAGTTACAAGTCGCGTCTGACTCTTCAACGAAAGATGGTGAAGACACTGAAGAAAGAAGTGACAGCATGAATGACTATCGCGGGCTCGCTCACAACTTCAAACAAGGAGAGACGCCTAAAATGAGATCTCTGACAGAAACTTCAGGAAAATCTCAAGCGAGACAACCACCTGAAGATGTGTCTGTGGAGAGACCAGCTGAAGATGTGTCTGTGGAGAGACCAGCTGAAGATGTGTCTGTGGAGAGACCAGCTGAAGATGTGTCTGTGGAGAGACCACCTGAAGATGTGTCTGTGGAGAGACCAGCTGCAGACCACGACACACGAACGGCTGTGAATGATCCCACGAGGGAGATGGGCAGAAGCTCCGAGTGTGATGGACATTTTGAAATGAAGTCCAAGAGAAAAGCACCAGTGGAAAGTGACGATGGAGGAATAGCTGAGACTGGGTGTGCCACCAAGCGGCCTGTCGACTTTGGACAGTGGAAATCCACTATGGACTGGTCAGTAGAGAGACCAAGTAGAGAAAACATGAAGATGCAGCGTTTTGCCATAGGAATCATGTACAGACCAGCTCGCCAGCGGAGAGGGAAGAAATCAAAACGCCCTACAGCCGTGGAGCCGACACGTAAAGTCGCTGACGATGCTAAGGCAAGAAAGAGTGGACTCTCGGACAAACAAGTTGATAAACTGGAGAGCAATCGGGCGAAGGACGGGACGATGAAGACGCCATGCAAAGAGTCTGAAGAGGCGAGAGTTGCAGAGGCTGGAATAGAGGAGGAAGCCGTCGATGAACGCGATGGGAGGAAAACGCAAGATGGGCTGACAAAGATGCCGGAAGACAGCACTGACGAAAGGAAAGCAGCTGAAAGAGTGCCGAAGAAACCAGCAGACGAGTTTGAAGCAAGCGGCTCTTCCGAAGCTGTTGTGGAGAAGTCTCAGAGAAAGGACGCTGAAAGGGGGGTCACAACTGAAAGGGGGGTCACAACTGAAAGGGGGGACACAACTGAAAGGGAGGACACAACTGAAAAGGAACGATCTTACCAAGCCGCGGTAAAATATCAGACGAAGGAAGCATCAACAAGCATTTTGGTGGCGCTACCAACGGAACCCGTTGAAGACACGCGAGCAGACGACAGACGACTAAATAACGCGTCTGGAAATCAGCAAGAAGACGGAAAAGCTACCGAGAGGAAGACAGAGGAGGCAGCAAGCAGGGACCGTGAAGAGACGAAGGCAGCTGAGACGGAACTGCCAAATGCTCCAGGAAATAACCATGAAGCGAAGGCAACAACAGAAAGTGAAGAAGCGAGGATACAAACTATAGGCGATGAGGATGAAAGGCTGAGCGAGAGCGGACACCGGAATAAAGGAACTGACAAGTACGATGAAATGGAAGCAACTGAGATTCTGGAGGCAAAGTTGAATACAAGAGAAACAAAACTAATAGAAACAAATCGGAGAGAACAGCCGGTGGATCCGGAACACAAGAAGAAATCAGTGGAGATTGTGGCGGATAACGTTTCAGTTGGACTCGCTGAAGAGACCAGAACAGATGACACTGGCCCATTGAAAGGGCAAGCAACTGAACTTCAAGCTGAGGAAACTGCCGGGGATTTGCCGGGGATGGTGCCCAGCAAGGACTCCGAAAAGACGAGAGCTTCAGACAAGGGAATACATACATTGAGCACACCAAGAGATGAAAGCACAGACACGCGTGCAGGACAGGACGAAGTGGTCAACATGGCGCCTCGAGACACGAATGGCACAAGATCTAAGGGAGAACTCGGGAACAAACAAGATGAAAATAAAGATGGGAATATCACAGAAGAGAACGTGTCAGAAGCGATATGCAGTAAGAGTCTAGTTCGCGAAGAATCTGAAGTTGCAACTAAGGCTATCTTGGCCAGTAGTGAACCACTGATCACAGACACAAAAAACACATCTAAGAGGGAACTCCCCGACAAACAAGAAGAAAATGAAGACGCGAATACGAATTCAACAAAGAAGAACGTGTCAGCAGCGATATGCAGTAAGAGTCTAGTACGCGAAGAGACGGGAGTTGCAACTAAGGCTAACTCCGCCAGTGGTGAACCACATCACACAGCGTCAGCAGCGAAAACTTTAACGACAGAAGACGCGCAAAAGATTGCCCAAGCACATGATGTTCCAGAAAATGTGCGTGTCGAGGGCAGTCATCCACAAAATGCAACGTTGCCATCACCGTCAGCGGCCGAGAAGGTGGGCATACTATTCATCGAGGAGAACTACGTCAGAGAACCATTTCTCAATGACGAGATGTACACGATTGATCAAACTGCTGATTCCAACAAAACCGTCCATGCTGAGAGCAACATCCCACCACGTACTGGACCGAACTCGCAAGAGGAATGCAAGAAGACTTCACCGGAACAAAGACGCCGCATCCCACTGACACCAATAACAAGAACAGAAGAAAAACTTCAGCAGTCCATTCTTGGACACACTCCACCTCCAGCTCCACCGCCCCCAAATGTCAGCCATCCTCTCGCGCCGTCAGGATCTTCAAGCAAAAGTGTTCTGCCGAGGGCGAAAGAACTCCTCGTTCTGAAAGACCAAGATCAAGCCTCCGACTCGAAAATCAGGGCCAGTGCCCCATCGACAAACGCGCAGAAGATTGGAGCGTCAAATTCTCCGAAGCCACAAAGGCGTACCTGCGAGTTTCCCGCCCAGTCGAAGACGAACGCGACGGTCAAAGAAAAAACTGGAGAGCCTGACCATCCAATGGCAGAAAGCGGCAGCAGAACGCCACGTGTCGCATCATCGTCTATTCCAGTAGGGGTTGATGAGAAGACTCTTTCTAAGGAAATGGCGTCAGCACGAAACTCGACGACCAGGGCTCAATGGAAGGAAAAGCCTTCGACGTCGAAACCCAGAACTGATCACCAGACGCCCAAAAAGCTGCCATGGATACCGTTCTGGAAGGCATCCAGTCCAGCATGCAAAGAAAACGACAAGACGAAGCAACAACCCAGGGAACCATTTCAAGGAGCGCTTTTCAAGAAGGCCGGCAAGTCAAGAAGACGAAATCTCTACGACTCCGCCACACAGCAGACACCAGCTGCCGACAAGAAAACGGAGAAGGTGAGCCATCATACGATGACGTCAGAGTCTGGCTCAAGTCCCTCGCCACAGCAGAAAGTGGAAAATTCCCCGAACCGAAACGTACAGGGACCTTCGAGAACAGGAAACGGTCAAAGCAAAAAGGAAAAATCTCCAACTTCGCATACAACGACCCCCTCCATGGACGGTTCTTGTAAAGAAAGTGCAGAGGGGAAAAGTGACTTTAAAACCCCTGACCTCCCATCATCTGCCACGCTCAAAGCCGCGCAGTATAAGTCGCCATTTCCACAAGCATCGACTCCTTCAAGGGATATTTCTGTCAAAGAGAGTGCTGTGGAGAAAATTGACTTTGAAACCCCTCACCACCGATCTGCTGCTGCGCACAAATTCGCACAAAAACCGGCGAGAACAGGAAGTCAACGCAGGAAGAAGTATCCATTCCCACAGACAGCGAACCCCCCCAAGGAGAAAGAAAGTGCTGCAGAGAAAACCGACTTGAAAACTCCTCGTCACCCATCAACCGCTAGACACGGTACAGTGCAGGAAAAGTCGCAGGAAGAAAGAGACAAGGATGCCGTCCCCGTTCCCACATCCAAAAGTAAACCTCAAACACCTCAACTTCAGAGGAAAGTCCCTCAGCCAGCACCCTCGAAGCCTTTGTCCGAAAGTGCCAGCTGCAAGTCGGCAGAAGCGGGCAAAACTGGGTCCCTGGCCACTAAAACGGAACGTCATTCACGTAGCAGTTCCGAGAGCAGCATGAAACACTCCTGTGTGGCTGCCTCTGACACGCGAAAAGGTACTTCTGGGGTGGCCACCCAGAGCAACCTCTCGAAAGAAAGCAAGAATTCCACTGCCCACAAGCCACGAACGAAGAGCCAAACAGAAAAAACGTCCTTCGCCGCCAACAAAGCTGGGAAGCCACAGTCAAAGAGTCCTCGCTTGATTCAAGTTAGCCCCAGCCCGGACGTGCAAAGGATGAGTGCCAAGAATCAACGTTCGCCTCTCAGGCATGCAGGTGAAGCCTCGTCCAAAGTTGAAGGAAAGAAACTCTTTTCTGACAATGATTCTGCTCAAAGCCGAAGCACTTCTGCAGCTTCTAGAGTTCCAGACCAGAAACTGGGGTCTCTTCGGCTATCTCCGTTGGTTTCCGTCGAGGAACGGAGAACTGAACCTGCTGCAGTAGACGCGACGAGTGAAACCACTAGCAATACTTCACATTCAGGCGGAGCCAGGTTTTTTCAGAGGGCTCTGCCTTGGTTCGCGGTCAAAACTCCAACTTCTTTGTGGCCTCCCTCGCAGATAATCGCTCCACTGTGGCGATATTTGCACTACGAAACAGTCTCTCCCACACCTCAGCAGGCGCAGAATGAAGGGGCGACCGTTCCAGTGACTGTCCTTGCCCAGAGAAGTACGACCCAAGAAACCAAAGAAATTCCCCAACAAGCGTGGGCGCATTCCGGTGCGACTGCAGCTTCCGCAGCCGCAAGCGCAAGCTCCGCTGTGGAGGCTCATCCCACCAGCTCCACTGGACAGGAACAGGCCTCACTGCCTGAGGGGGGCTCCCCAGGCCTTCCCTGGCGTCGCGTCTGGGAGACACCACAGGCACCATCGGCCCTGACGCGGTCTTCAGGCCCTTACATCGATGTCAGAGACGATTTCATTCTACCCTCGTATCAACCGTGGTCGCCTGCCCCTGGATATGACGACGACGACGATGACGACGACGACGACAACAAGAAGGCGCTGCAACCCCTCTGTGACAGGGTCAAGGTGGAGTCTCCGCTGTCAGGACATCGAGACTTCACCAGCTTCTCCACCACATCGGCCTACAGCTCCGCCTTGGGGGGAGCAGCCTACACCGACTCCCTCGTCGTCAGCAACCCTGCCCCTCATGACCCCTCCCTGACCACTCCCCTGACCACTCCCCTGACCACTCCCCTGACCACTCCCCTGACCACTCCCCTGACCACTCCCCTGACCACTCCCCTTTCCTTCACAGCTGGTTCGTTTCCAGTACCGGGATACCCCTACGAAGGTTCCCCCCTCGTCCATGCCTACTGCCCAATGGCCAACGTAGGCTACAGCTCAGGGCCAGCTTTCCCGAGGGCGAGCATCCCTGGAGCCCCGTATGGTGGACCAATCCCTGTAAAGCGGTCCATGGGATACCCAGAGCCCCCCGCGCAGCCTCTGCAGCAGCTTCCCTCGATGTACGTTCCAAGTCGTCCTCTCGCTGCCACCCCTAATTGGCAGCACCCGATAGCCAACAACTACCTGCCTGTCTTGTCAACCAGTGGGCCGGCCTTCCCCCCTCCCCCCTTCCCTGGCTACGGGGCGTGCACGGGGTATCGAGTTCCTAGCGTTCCTCCTCCCTGGTCGGGCTCCATGCAGAATTTCTCACAGAATCTCCCCCCGTGGAGCAGACGTGATCTCCAGACTCTGGGATCGGGACTCGGCAGCAGTGCAGTTCCAGCTCCTTACGGACGCCTGTAGGCAATTCAAGACTGGTACACCGTTGGTTGTCTTCCACAAGCCGAAAACCAGGAACCTCAATTTGGAAACCTCGGTTTGCTTCATTAAAATACAAGCTGCAGGTGGCCGTCTAAAAGGGCAACGTCGAACTGTAAGGAAGTCCATCAGTGTAGTTTTTGTCTTGTACATTTTCAAATCGAGCTCGCTTTTTGCCTCACGCATCTTTCTCCAGGAAGAAAGTACTGATTAATGTAGTTTGTCTGTAAAACCAGTCCAGTGACATTTTTTGTCGTTGGCTTATCAACATCTCCGAGAGAGAGAGAGAGAGAGAGAGAGAGAGAGAGAGAGAGAGAGAGAGAGAGAGAGAGAGAGAGAGAGAGAGAGAGAGAGAGAGAGAGAGAGTTCCCCTTTTTTAATTGGAAACTTAGCATAGAAGCTATTGAAGGAAAAGGCGCTTATTTTGTCACCCCGTGTATATTTTTAGCTTTAACCTTATAAGCACTGGTAACAGTTTAACGTTGCAGTGGCGTAAATGATGTCATAATTATGTTGATGACATACGATTTTTCTTCTGTTTAATTTGTCTTGCACTTGTAGTTTCAGTAGCTAATAGCTGTGTACATTTTATTCCCTTTGAAGGCCGATTCAGAGAAGTAATACGTGTAGAATACCATACGTCGTTATTTCTATTTCAAAATTGAAATTACTCCGCTCCTTTTTCCCTCAACGTGTACACCGTAAGAATTTCAACAAAACATTTTATTTCTATTATACCTACCTTTTAGTTGATAAACTACCTTGTAAAAAGACCCCATTTTCGATATTTTTGCATGTCAAAAATAAGAAGGGAGAAAACCGGAAATTCCGGCAAAAATCATTTAATCGTATTTTAGATTTAACAGGTCAGCAAAATACGACAGGTTTGAATGAACGTTTACTATGTCCAATCTATCACTGCGTGACTTAGTGTATGAATAAATTTTACAAAATGCTTTGTCACAAAAAAATCCTTATTTTTCTTATCAATGAAAAGGCAGACCCGAATGGAGGAGGACTGCTGTCTCATCATCCCTCATGTCCCCCCGACGGTCAAGTCGGTCAAGGGACTGAACTGAACTGAACTGAAAAGGCAAGGACGAAAATGACAAAGAGGCAGTCATTCTAGACTGAACACCAGCGGCCTTTTCTATGAACACAACGACACAGCGCAATGCAGTACAGTACAATGCAGTACAGTACAATGCAGTACAGCGCAGTGCAGTACAGTACAATGCAGTACAGTACAATGCAGTACAGTACAATGCAGTACAGTACAATGCAGTACAGTACAATGCAGTACAGTACAATGCAGTACAGTACAATGCAATACATCTTTATTGCTACCACCACACAATTCGACTCCGAGTGCTTTCAGCCATGCGCACATGATGTAGCGGTAAACATGCATGTTTTCAGTATTGCGACTTTACCCCCACTCATGGGCGCTCAAACCACATACTTTCCCCCTGGTCATGGCGCCTGACCACTCTAAAGGTTACAAAAGAAGAGGTGTGGTTTTATAAAGCGTCTTTTCGCCCATGTCTGCGTCTCAAACCGCTTTGCACTTTACCCCCTGATCACTGGGCCGCGTGATCAATCTTTCACTAGTATATGACAAAACATTGAGGAAGCATTCAATCGGGTACGAGCACCAACTGCACTCCCTGGGGAGTATTCCAACCCGATGTTGGCTGATGGCCGCATACAAGGGTTAATCGCACTGCAGTGTACCATTACTGCTCTCAGTACCCGCTTTTACTCTACCATCCCCAGCAATCTCATCACCGCAGAGAGAACGCAGCCAGCCAGGCAAAGGGATCACCGCGTTTTGTTCACATGTTTCCCATTTCATCCCTCGCAGGCACCCAATTCTGTCGCAGTTACAGTTGTGGTCGTGACCCCTACGAATACGTGGTACCCTGAGGAGAAGTGAAATAATGATGTGAGCGGGAAGAGGATGCTACTGGGGTGGAAAGCACGCATGACACAACCTTGTCTGTGAGATGCTGTTTGCTCTACTGCGATTCAGGAGTTCTTTAGAGCCAAGGCACTGAAGGCAGGGTTGAGATTTTACTGGCACGTGACAAACATACACAAGGACAGCACACTGTCGGATAGCAGCACCCTTTTCACGTCCTGGGCGAGTAAAGGATAAGGTTTGCTTTTATATAGCGACC
>JAWQFJ010027060.1:7500-12500 GCA_034096865.1 Theodoxus fluviatilis
ATTTTGAAAATATAATCTGATGAATTCCTCTACTTTACCCCAACCCTATCCTACACTGCCCAATCCCCACCTCCACTCCTCCATCCCACATTTTAAATCCCAGTTTTGATTATGAGAATGTACTAAAATGAGTACAGTTATAAATACGTTATCATTGATTAACTTGCATGGAGCTATCACGATTTAGATAGGTTTGGCCCTTTCATTGCTGACTGGAGAGTTGTTATTCCTCTGCAGCTGGACAGGCATGGATGTCATCATCAAGAAAAGTCGCTTTCACATCAGCGACTGCTTTTCCATGACTAGGATAAGCTAGAAAGGTTAGTCAAAGCAGTCCAACTGAGGCGCGTTTCCCAAGACTAGGATAAGCTAGCAAATTTAGTCAAAGGCAGTCCAACTGAGGCGCGTTTCCCAAGACTAGGATAAACTAGCAAAGTTAGTCAAAGACAGTCCAACTGAGGCGCGTTTCCCATGACTAGGATAAGTTAGCAAAGTTAGTCAAAGGCAGTCCAACTGAGGCGCGTTTCCCATGACTAGGATAAGCTAGAAAAGTTAGTCAAAGGCAGTCCAACTGAGGCGCGTTTCCCATGACTAGGATACGCTAGCAAAGTTAGTCAAAGACAGTCCAACTGAGGCGCGTGTCCCATTACTAGGATAAGCTAGCAAAGTTAGTCAAAGGCAGTCCAACTGAGGCGCGTGTCCCATGACTAGGATAAGCTAGCAAAGTTAGTCAAAGGCAGTCCAACTGAGGCGCGTTTCCCAAGACTAGGATAAGCTAGAAAAGTTAGTCAAAGGCAGTCCAACTGAGGCGCGTTTCCCATGACTAGGATAAGCTAGCAAAGTTAGTCAAAGGCAGTCCAACTGAGGCGCGTTTCCCATGACTAGGATAAGCTAGCAAAGTTAGTCAAAGGCAGTCCAACTGAGGCGCGTTTCCCATGACTAGGATAAGCTAGCAAAGTTAGTCAAAGGCAGTCCAACTGAGGCGCGTTTCCCATGACTAGGATAAGCTAGCAAAGTTAGTCAAAGGCAGTCCAACTGAGGCGCGTTTCCCATGACTAGGATAAGCTAGCAAAGTTAGTCAAAGGCAGTCCAACTGAGGCGCGTTTCCCAAGACTAGGATAAGCTAGCAAAGTTAGTCAAAGCAGTCCAACTGAGGCGCGTGTCCCATGACTAGGATAAGCTAGCAAAGTTAGTCAGTCCAACTGAGGCGCGTTTCCCATGACTAGGATAAGCTAGCAAAGTTAGAATAAAGGCAGTCCAACTGCGGCGCGTTTCGTTTTGAAAAGTAACTTTTTAAACGTTCAGAAATTAGTGCTCACGGCGAGCGCTTGCTTGGAATGGTTTCTTGTGAGAGGGCTTCTCAAGCGCTCGCCGTGAGCGCTCATCGCTGAACTATATAAAGAAACCGTGGGAAAGGAAACGCACCTCAGTTGGATTGCCTTGGACTAAATTTGCTCGCCTCTCCTAGCTCTGGCGAACCCACCTCTGTCACAAGCTACATAGAAAATGACATCACATTGTTTCATGTCGTGTGATGTCGTGTCGTTTTTGTTTTGTATAATGCTATGCTATGCAATGCCATGCCATGCTATGCTATGCTATGCTATGCTATGCTACTCTGTGCTGTGCTGTACTGTGATATGACAATGCCAAGCTATGCTATGCTACTCTGTGCTGTGCTGTACTGTGATATGACAATGCCAAGCTATGCTATGCCATGCTCTGCCATGCTATGCTATGCTATGCTATGCTACTCTGTGCTGTGCTGTACTGTGATATGACAATGCCAAGCTATGCTATGCCATGCTGCCATGCTATGCTATGCTATGCTATGCTACTCTGTGCTGTGCTGTACTGTGATATGACAATGCCATGCCATGCTATGCTATGCTATGCTATGCTATGCTACTCTGTGCTGTGCTGTATTGTGATATGACAATGCCATGCTATGCAATGCTATGCTATGCTATGCCATGCTATGCAATGCTATGCTATGCTATGCTATGCTATGCTATGCTATGCTATGCTATGCTATGCTATGCTACTCTGTGCTGTGCTGTACTGTGATATGACAATGCCAAGCTATGCTATGCTCTGCCATGGATAAAGAACACAGCGTTACGGTGCATTAATACGTATGTCACGTATGTCATGGCGCGTCATGTTGAGGGAGACTCGAGCGGATTCAGCTGTACGTTACTCTAGTTTTATACATGTCGTATCTGGAAATTGATCTCTATATGTGATATATGTAGAGTGACCTCTATATGTGATATCTGGAGAGTGACTTCTAAATGGGATATCTGGAGAGTGACTTGTACATGTGATATCTGGAGAGTGACCTCTATATGGGATATCTGGAGAGTGACCTCTATATGTGACATCTAAAGAGTGACCTCTACATATGATATCTGGAAATTGACTTCTATATGTGATATCTGGAGAGTGACCTCTACATGTGATATCTGGAGAGTGACCTCTACATGTGATATCTGGAGAGTGACCTCTACATGTGGTATCTGGAGAGTGACCTCTATATGTGGTATCTGGAGAGTGACCTCTACATGTGATATCTGGAAATTGACTTCTATATGTGATATCTGGAGAGTGACCTCTACATGTGATATCTGGAGAGTGACCTCTACATGTGATATCTGGAAAGTGATCTCTATATGTGATATCTGCAAATTGACTTCTATATGTGATATCTGGAGAGTGACCTCTACATGTGATATCTGGAGAGTGATCTCTATTTGTGATATCTGGAGAGTGACCTATATATGTGATGTCTGGAGAGTGACCTCTACATATGATATCTGGAAATTGACCTCTACATGTGATATCTGGAGAGTGACCTCTACATGTGATATCTGGAGAGTGATCTCTATTTGTGATATCTGGAGAGTGACCTATATATGTGATGTCTGGAGATGACCTCTACATGTGATATCTGGAGAGTTACCTCTATTGGTGATATATGGAGAGTGGCTTCTATATGTGACATCTGGAGAGTGATCTCTACATGTGACATCTGGAGAACTGTGACCTCTGTTCAGTCTGTTGCACCCGTGTGGTCTATCAGTTCGGGATAGCTGCAGCCACGTACGACTTGGTTCCCAGGATGGGCACACACAATCTCGTGTCTGACAACTGAGGCTTCAACTGACGAGAGAGAATGTAGAGGCAGCAGGTTTATGTCCAGAGGCGCGTTTCTCAAAGGCAATCCTATCGCACCATACGTAGCGTTCTAGTTCACTAGAGACTTTCACCTACCGGCGAAAGTGTCTCTAGCCCAGTTGACATCAGGTGATGGAAGGTTTTCGTCCAAAATATGCATGAGAAGGTCACATGAGAGGCTTGTGAGATAGCCGATCTGCTCCCTGACATACGCCGTTAAAGTATGTCGAAGACTATTGCGCAGAAAACTCACACCTTACTCTTGCTGAGGCAATAAACAATCGTTTATTCGATAAAATAAAATGTTTGTGTTAAATGAAAACAAGTTTTGACATCTGAATAATTTCTGTAAAAAGTGAAGAGAAAAATAGTATCCGGATCGAACTATTTTTGGCAAAGTTCTGTAATGCGATGGGTCAAGTCTGTTACGCAATCCTTGCGAACTGTGCCAGAGTCACGTAACTCGGGTTCACATAACGCATGCGCAGTCTTCTCACGGGACAAGAGGCGCCTTTCCTTTCGAAAGGTGTTTGAAAACGTTCAGAGACGAGCGCTCGCGGCGAGTGCCAGCACGAACAGGGACATTCGGAGAACAGGGTCATTAGGAGAACAGGGTCATTTGGAGAACAGGGTCATTAGGAGAACAGGGTCATTAGGAGAACAGGGTCATTAGGAGAACATGGTCATTAGGAGAACAAGGTCATTAGGAGAACATGGTCATTAGGAGAACAGGGTCATTAGGAGAACAGGGTCATTAGGAGAAAAACCTAGGGCTTTAAGAGTGATCGCTGTGAGCGAGTACCTCTGAACACTTTTTAAATACTCTTGAAGCGAAACGATCCTCTGACCTCGGTAGAGGATCTCAGATGACGCGTAAGGATTTTTGCTTCTGAGAATCGCGCCTCAGCTCGTTAACATGGCGATTCTATAGAAAGTGGATTTCGCGACGTTTCTGAGACATTTCAGGTAGAGGTCGAGCGGTCGTTAGATTGCCTGATCTATTTGAGCACTTTCCACAACTACCTACGGCCAAACAGGTACCATCGCGTGAGAGCATGAGATGCTTTCCAGCTCGGGTAAAAGTGGTTCCTGTTGGCCTTAAATGGGCCATGGCGGGCCGGGAATCTGTCAGGTTATCGATGCTTTACAACAAATGGGTGGGGCAGGACACGTAGATAAGCAGACGCAAACAGAACCATTATCTCACTTGATAATTGAACGTTTCTTCTTTGAGAATCTGTTCTGCGGTGAAATCGAAATGGCCTTTCATAGCAGTGTGGGAGGTAAATGTTTGGCAAGGTCTTCTATTTGACCTCGCTTTCAATTTCTATTTACCAGGCTCAAACGCCACACTGAAAAAAAGATTCCGTTTTAATTAGTCTTCAATCAATGAATGCGTCCATGGAACTGTCGGTCACGTTTTAAGGCCATAGCGAACCAGTGCTTTCAGCCGGGAGACAGATTATCGTCTCCCGCGATCCATTACTTCTGCCCTACTTTACAGGAGCTGCATCTACCCACAGCGCTTCGGACCATCGTTCAATGTCCTCAGATAACCAGGGTTCCGTTGTTGGCTTTGTGGTTCTTGTTGCTGGCTTTGTGGTTCTTGTTGTAATTGTTGTTTTGGTTGTTGTAGTTGTTGTGTTGGTTGTAATTGTTGTTGTGATTTTTGTAGTAGTAGTAGTTGTTGTTGTTGTAGTAGTAGTAGTTGTTGTTGTTGTAGTTGTAGTTGTTGCTGTTGTTGTGGTTGTTATAGTCGTTGTTGTTGTGGTGGTGGTGGTTGTTGTAATTATTGTTGTGGTTATTGTAGTTGTAGTAGTTGC
>JAWQFJ010027060.1:17500-30000 GCA_034096865.1 Theodoxus fluviatilis
TCCACCCATCCTTATTTTCATCCATCCACCCATCCATATTTTCATCCATCCATCCATCCATCCATTTATCCATCCATCCATCCATCCATCCATCCATCCATCCATCCATCCATCCATCCATCCATCCATCCATCCATCCATCCATCCATCCATCCATCCATCCATTCATCCATCCATCCATCTATTCATCCACCTCTACATATTACAGAAAAGGCCTTTGAGAAACTGTTACCAGTCCTCCCGAACTGAATTGGTGTCATTGTTTGTTCAAACGGAGAAACGACAGGATTTGCATTGATGTGGGTCACAAGGAAATGTCATATTTATTCGAGTCAGACATCTTGACCATCACTGCATTTGATTTGATTGGTGAGTTGCAACTTTCAAATATCCCAATAAGTGCTTTTATTTTCTCACGTTTACAGGAGGACCGCGTCTTTTTCAGCTTAAAACTGCGTCTTATTGCGTGTCATCCCCCCAGGTCATTGTCCTGATTCCGCCATTACGCCTGGCAAACTGCCCAACAATGTCTGTGGTGGATCTGGTATAGGAGCTATTTGATTTCATTCCCCAATTCCTCCTCGCAATTAAAACTCTTGATGGCTTACCAATCAGGACATGCATTAGTGTCCCAGTTGGCTCAATGTGATCCATGAATGAGAAATAAGGCTAACAGTAATAAACGAAAACAGTTTTCGAGGAACTGCTGGGTAAACTTTTCTGCGCACTAAATCTCGTGTACTCTTTCCTGATGTTTACGTCGTCGCAAAAAAAAATATCCTCTATGTACATACTCTGGAATATGCATAAATAAACAAATGCTATTGTGGTTGAACTATCACGTTTTGTCATTTTTTGTTTTTCAGAATGGTTTTCTTTTGCACTGTCACAAATGGAAAATTAACTTCGTTCGAATTCTGGGAAGTGTGGCTTGTTACGACGGAATACCATAGCCCAGCCTCGCAATTCAACAGAGGAAAAGAGTTTGATGTTTGGATCAGCACACTTGAAAGGGAAAGCTTCTGTGATACCTTGCCCATCTAAGTCATCCGTGCACACAGGGAGAGGCAGAGAGAGGCAGAGAGAGAGAGAGAGAGAGAGAGAGAGAGAGAGAGAGAGAGACATAGAGAGACAGAGACACAGAGAGACGGAGAGACAGAGACACAGAGACACAGACACAGAGACACAGAGACAGAGTGAGATAGAGAGACAGAGAATGAGAGACAGACAGATACAGAGAGAGAGAGAGGGGGACACAGAGAGAGCCAGAGAGACACATATGGATAGAGAGAGAGAGACAGAGAGAGACACATACGGAGAGAGAGAGAGAGAGAGAGAGAGAGAGAGAGAGAGGAAAGGGGGAGAGAGAGGGGAGAGAGAGAGAAACAGAGCGAGAGAGAGATGTAGAGAGGGGGAGAGGGATAGAGAGAGAGAGAGAGAGAGAGAGAGAGAGAGAGACAGAGACAGAGAGACAGAGACAGAGACAAAGACAGAGAGAGACAGAGACATAGACAGAGAGAGACAGAGACATAGACAGAGAGAGACAAAGAGAGAGAGAGAGACAGAGACATACAGACAGACAGAGACAGAGAGAGAGAGGAAGGGGGGGAGAGAGGGGAGAGAGAGAGAAACAGAGCGAGAAAGAGAGGGAGAGAGGGAGGTAGAGAGAGAGAGACAGAGAGAGACAGAGACAGAGACATAGACAGAGAGAGACAGAGACATAGACAGAGAGAGACTGAGAGAGAGAGAGAGAGAGAGAGAGACAGAGACATACAGACAGACAGAGACAGAGAGAGAGAGAGAGAGAGAGTAAGATTCAGGCAAATAAGCGTGCCAATGAACGGAAAGACAAAATGCTTGTCCTTAACACTGGGGAGCCCCTTCCAGACAACAAGACTCAAGGGAATGATCAACTCCATCTTGACTCCAGCATCACGCCAGCTTCTCATGGACAAGCCCTGGTCATCCATCCCACACACAAGGCTCCAAGTGCCACAGCAAGTCCTTATCAAACTAACTCCCATCCTTCAGCAACCACTCCATTTTCGTCTTCCACCAGCATTGATCACGTGATTCAGGTAGCAAGGTAAGGGATGGAACAGCAAGGAGTCGTCTCCTGCTCAAGGCTGTAGTCGGGTCCTGATTACAGAGGGGAGGTATGGGCGACTGGTTCCCCACTGAGAAGCAATGAGGATCGCCACCGCATACCCACTGGTCACACATCATTATCAACTTGCCAGCCGGGACCAGACAGCTCTCACGGAAGCCACCTAAAGATGGCTAACGCCCGCACCTGAATATCTCACAGACAGATTAGAGGAACTACATCTTCACGAGGGTTGCCTTAATTTAATCAGACAGCACTCCCATCGTCTTCCCATTACCAGATAACCTTTATCAGTCTTCATCAAGGCGGCGCGGAAGTGTAATCTCTTTGAATATAATGCTCCTGTGTGGGCGTTTCTATGCCAAAGGAAACTTAAAAGGGACCTGATGTCCCCCCAAAACTGTAGGAGGTCGAGAGAAGGATTCATAGAATTACATAATTGGGGGGGGGGGGATAATCTTAAGTGGTACTGAACAACCATAGTTTATAGCATTACAAATTAATTGTGATTTTTACAAAATCAAAGTTCGCTGGGAAAGAAACGAAGAGTGTGCCCACGTGAGAAAGAGCACGCGCTACGACAAACTGTATTAGCATTGCGGAGAAAGTTGGTTTTTGGTGTGTTGTTCAGCTAAAGTATAGTGCAAACAGAAAGTTTAGAACCAGTGAAACCTTGACCTCATACTGACATCCAACACAAAACAGTGAGCAAAGAAACATTGCCAACATTAAATCACGACCATTCGGATACAGGAAAACCACATTTCCGCTACAGTGAGTACACTAAATCATAGTAGTACCATGTAATCAAAGTCACTGACCCCGTCAACACTCACAGACTTGACGTAAGAAATGGTGTCTTGTCAGAAGGGGTGTAGCCACAGTTCGCCGCCAGACTTTTACTGCGGCGGTGTGGCTTACGGCTTGTGGGTACGGCATTCGAAGCTGTGCGGCTGCAGAATCACATCTTTGAGCAAGGTGCTTAACGCACATGACTTTTCCCCACTCAGGAGTAAAACCGGGTACCTGTGAAAAACAGCGACGATATATTGTAGTGCGATAAACTCTTACTTGCGGCCATGAGCCAGCATCGGTATGGAGTCCTCCACAGGGAGTGGAGTTGGTGCTGGTACCTGACTGTGTGCGTCTTGTCACTGTACTTGTCGTCAGGTGCCAGCTAATCACTGATCACGTGGCTTAGGGATCAGGGGGTAAAGAGTGAAGTGGTTTGAGACCCGGATGTGGGTGATTAGTTGCTATATAAAAACCTACCTGTGTCTTTTTATGGACTGCACAAGGTAGTGCCCTGGACTATGGCCATCCACTCCTTTAAAATAAAAACAAAATTTCAGAAAGGGAAGTACATCAGCAGGGGACCTCGTACTTCCCAAAGAAAAATGGACACGCGGTCATCAGTATGGAGTTCCTGCAACTCTGATCAACTTTCGTTGTTGGAATTTTTCAAACTTCCGTCTCTGAGGCTGGTGACGAGTTTGGTGCATTTCTGTCCCTTTCTGACAACAGTGAGATCAGAGGGATGCACTTTCGTGGCACGAATACTGCTATCACAGGCCGCACTTTGGGATTAGAGAGACGTTGTGGAACGACAGTGATGCATAGATTTAAAATGACCGCAAAGCCTTTTTGGAAGAAGAAAAGTACTTGGTCACTGAGAAATTAAATACAAATCTATAGACAGAATTCTCCTTTTCAACGTTGGACAGACTATACAGAATGCTAAAAACTACAATTACATGGATTGCTTAAGTTGTGTAGACTTTTTAAAAAATCATCATGGAATGAAATGTCCCCAAGCGAGTTCATATGGCACGTATGTTTTAAGAACTCATGCCGTCAAATTCGTTACTACGTAATAGCGTGTATTGGAAACTGGTCCAGCGGCATCTCAGACTCCCTAATGATTCCCTATCTCGATGGAGGACGGACAGACGGCGTCTGGCAAAGTATCTCCAGGCAGCAGACATCCTGAAGCGGATTGCTTGGGCTGGCAACAGATGTGCTCAATCTGCGTAGGAGGCAAGAAGGCAGAAGAAGCAAGAAGAAGATTTTTCGCTGGGAACAGCTGAGCGACACACGGCTCAATTGAAGAAAAAAACGATAACAGACATTCAGAGGAACGGTCTCCGCGTGTTTGTCCGAAAGGAAAGTTGCACGCTGTTGGAAATTGTCAGGGACTCAGGCCTCTGACAGCCCCTTGGGTTGGATTTTGGCTCTCTCTCCGTTCCGTACAGGATGGACTGGGTTTGGCAAGCAGACCGCCCATACCACTGGGAAGAGGGATGCACTATTGGGGAACAGTGTAGACAAAATGGCGAGAGAGAGAGAGAGAGTTTGTGGAAGAAGAGAGGATCTCCTTGACAGAGAATATGGTAAAAGGTATAAAAAAAGTTTGAGACGATACAACAAGGAAGTGTAAGAAGTACGTTATTGAAAGAGAACAGCGACTAGAGCAATAATAGCTTGCCCTCACCCCCGTCTCTCTCTCTCTCTGTCTCTCTCTCTCTCTCTGTCTCTCTCTCTCTCTCTGTCTCTCTCTCTCACCCTCTCTATCTCTCTCTCTCTCCCTCTCTCTCTCTCTCTCTCGCTCTCTCTCTGTCTCTGTCTCTGTCTCTCTCTCACTCTCTTTCTCTTTCTCTCTCTTTCTCTCTCTCTCTCTCTCTCTCTCTCTCTCTCTCTCCCCACCTCTCTCTCTCTCTCTCTCCCCACCTCTCTCTCTCTCTCTCTCTCTCTCTCCTCCTCCCCCCCCCTCTCTCTCTCTCTCTCTCTCTCCTCCCCCTCTCTCTCTCGCTCTCTCTCTGTCTCTGTCTCTGTCTCTCTCTCACTCTCTTTCTCTTTCTCTCTCTCTTCTCTCTCTCTCTCTCTCTCTCTCTCCCCACCTCTCTCTCTCTCTCTCTCTCTCTCTCTCTCTCTCTCTCGCTCTCGCTCTCTCTCTCTCTCTCTCTCTCTCTCTCTCTCTCTCTCTCTCGCTCTCGCTCTCTCTCTCTCTCTCTCTCTCTCTCTCTCAGCACCAGTCTTAGCTTCATTCCCACTACTGATGTAATATTCAACAAGTGCACAGCAGAGTTTCAAAAGTCCCCAGATCATCTGTGGAATTTTACACCGACAATTCATGCTTGGTTGGAGTTCTTCCCCAACAAATTTATTTTGCATTAGCATCTGCTACAGATAGTTTGCTACGGTATTTTTTAAAATCAGAGGTCAATGGTCAAATGTGAACGTACAGCTGCAAAAGTCGTGTGTGGATAGTGTTGGCACAATCCAACTACACGTTTTGTCACTTGGCAGACATGTTTGTTTCCAAGAAACCCCAACACAAGCTTCACTCGAGTATCTTCTCTGCGAATCACTCCGTAAGTGCAGGAGTGACGATTTTTTTAAGTCTCAGGCAAATGCGAAAATGCTGCACCTTGCGCTCCTCGAAAGAAAAATGTTTTTGGCCAGACTTAACAGTCAAGCGTACATTCGCCAACAATTTGCTCTCATGGAGATTTTTTCGAGCCTTAAAACGAGAGAGCGAGAGAGAGAGAGAGAGAGAGAGAGAGAGAGAGAGAGAGAGAGAGAATTACAGTTTAACATACAGAGCAGAAACCCTGCGTGGGACAGACAGGAAAAATGTAGGACCACAGGCGGGGACTGAACCCGCGATCATTCAGTTAGCGTCCGAAATGCTCTACCATCTGAGCTACCATGGTCCGTGTGGTCTTCTCCTGTCTACACTGTCCTTTATCAGCGGCTGCTGACTCGGTCTTACGTGCCCGGATGACCCGAATCCCACTATTTGAATAAAATATGTAAAAGTACGGCAAGGTAATGAGTTGTGGTAATGATGAGTTTAGAGAGATTGAAAAATAATATGTTCTTCGGTTAGAGAAAAAAGATGTGAAAGGAAATGATTGATAAAAAAGGTGGGGTGGGTGAGCGGGTGGGTGTTACTTAAGCGTCTGAAAAGCCTACTGCAAAAAAGGATGGCCAGTGCACAGAATAAGAAAAAGGTGAGATGTGAAAGGAAATCATTGGTAAAAAAGGTGGGGTGGGTGAGTGGGTGGGTGTTACTTAAGCGTATAAAAAGCTAATGGCAAAAAGGATGGTCAGTGCACAGAATGAGAAAAAGATAAGGTGTGTATTTTCAAGAGGAAACTGACAAGGACGGTTTGAGGTACTGGACGGTAACTGAGGCGTAGTGACATGAGCCAGCCCTGCAGCGTGTGGGCTGGACAATAGACGAGCATCGAGTGTTCACCTTTGAGAAAAAAGACACCTTTGCGTGAGAATATGATGTGATTCAACTGCAAAATGATTCAACTGCAAACTGATTTGGCAGCCTGAGCCGTTTTTGTAGTTCAAAACTATTGATGAAACCACGAACACGTCACGCACACGCCTGACAATTTTCAATTTATTTCATTCTCGCCGATTAAAATATGTCTTCTGTTTTATCGTGGGAGAACATTTGTCAAAATGATGTATGGCTCGATGATCCAGAATGAACGACAACGTAATAGCGAAGAAAATTGATTTTCAAAAACAGTATTGTCCCATAAAATGACGTGGCACATTTTGCAAAGATGGCTTTGATAAGTTTCAATTTTGTATTTATATGTATGTATTTGGTTCTTGTATAACGCCAATCCCACGCCCAAGTGCATGCTTGAGACACTCAACATAATTCAATATTAAAGAAAGTATTCTTCAAGTCAGAGTTGAAAGCCTGTAGAGAAGAAGACTTCCTCAATTCTCCTGGAATAGTGTTTCAGAGCCTTGGCCGTGCCTTTTCAAAAGCTCTCTCTCCAGACTTGCCGGTGTTGTGACGTGGCACATGGAGAGGTGACTGAGACGAAGATCTGAGATCTCACCGGGCAAATAGCTCTTGAGGAGTTCAATCTGATACGTCGGGGCCACTCCACTGCCACAGTTGAATATACGGCACAGTGTCTTGTACTCATTTCAATGGCGAATGGGCAACCAGTGCAGGTCACAAAGAATAGGTGTCACATGGGAAAAACTTGGCGAACATTTAACTATCCATCGGAATACCATGCATTTGCTTTTGGAAAGGTTGAAGCGGGGGGAAACATGTGAAAAGGGTTGAGATAAAAGAACACAAAATAATAAAAATTTTCTCGTTTGTATAGCACCTCTTTTTATTATGTCAAGTGTGAATGAGTACTCTCTACACCCAACTCGATTCCGAAGGGACCAAAGGATGTTAGCTGCCAATCCCTCGTGCACTTACTAAGTGCAATTCTCTTCTGCATCGCCGCTTTGTGGAATCACCCTTTTCAACAGTCATTGAGTAAATCCCCCCCCCCCCCCCTCCGAATCATTCAACACCCTACTCTCTTGGGTGTCTGTGTGGAGAAACGAAATCAGGATAAAACAAAAAGTGTGCCTAAGAGTGTTCTATTGGTCTGAAGTTTTCATATTTCAGTGGACACCATTTACACTTGATTCTTCGACGCCAAAACCTAGAAGTTTGCCTACGCTTATCAAACACGAAGACCAGGAAGGCAGGCACATGGCTATTAGCGTAGAACCTTCACTTTAAAGGGGAAAACAACGAATCAAAACCCAGTGCTCATACAGATATCTGCTACAACGACAAGATGTTACATGGAGCAGAAAGACGAATTTATTTCCAAGACTGACCTACGAAGGGCATGACCACTAACCACTGTTTATACTCATGGCTCGAAGGCAATTAATATTCAACCATTTCAACCATGTCTCTAGGGACGTGAAACCCCTGCCAACGAATATGACTGTAAAGAGAGAAAAATCACGGCCTATACGACTGCATGCGAGGTAATGAAAATCACAACCTATAAATATGCTTGCAAAGACCTCAGCAAACCCGAAGATCACCTAGTGAGAAAGAGTAAAAGCGCACAAATTTCATTCTCTTTTCTCCTTTATCCGTCCGCTTGTACTGGGAGGTGTCGCGGGGTGACGGAGTTGACGGTTGACGCTAGGTGAGATGCCTGCGGCGTGTTGCAGAAGGCAGGTGTCCCGGGCGCCTTGACCTACTTCCCATTAACTCTAGTGATTAATGCGGCAGAGCGCCCCGGGGTGCCCTGACCTACTTCCCATTAACTCTAGTGACTAATGCAGCAGTGCGCCACGGGGTGCCCTGACCTACTTCCCATTAACTCTAGTGCTTAATGCGGCAGTGCGCCACGGGGTGCTCTGCCTTCTTTCCATTAACTCTCGTGATTAATGCGGCAGAGCGCCCCGGGGGGCCCTGAAGTACTTCCCATTAACTCTAGTGATTAATGCGGCAGTGCGCCACGGGGTGCCCTGACCTACTTCCCATTAACTCTAGTGCTTAATGTGGCAGTGCGCCACGGGGTGCCCTGACCTACTTCCCATTAACTCTAGTGATTAATGCAGCAGAGCGCCCCGGGGGGCCCTGACCTACTTCCCATTAACTCTAGTGATTAATGCGGCAGAGCGCCCCGGGGTGCCCTGACCTACTTCCCCTTAACTCTAGTGATTAATGCAGCAGAGCGCCCACGGGTGCCCTGACCTACTTCCCATTGACTGTAGTGCTTAATGCGGCAGAGCGCCCCGGGGTGTCCTGACGTACTTCCCATTAACTCTAGTGATTAATGCGGCAGAGCGCCCCGGGGTGCCCTGACCTACTTCCCGTTGACTCTAGTGATTAATGCGGCAGAGCGCCCCGGGGTGCCCTGACCTACTTCCCATTGACTCTAGTGATTAATGCGGCAGAGCGCCCCGGGGTGCCCTGACCTACTTCCCATTGACTCTAGTGATTAATGCGGCAGAGCGCCCCGGGGTGCCCTGACCTACTTCCCATTGACTCTAGTGATTAATGCGGCAGAGCGCCCCGGGGTGCCCTGACCTACATCCCATTAACTCTAGTGATTAATGCGGCAGAGCGCTCAGGGGTGTCCTGACCTACTTCCCATTAACTCTAGTGATTAATGCGGCAGAGCGCCCCCGGGTGCCCTGACCTACTTCCCATTGACTCTAGTGATTAATGCGGCAGAGCGCCCCGGGGTGCCCTGACCTACATCCCATTAACTCTAGTGATTAATGCGGCAGAGCGCCCCGGGGTGCCCTGACCTACATCCCATTAACTCTAGTGATTAATGCGGCAGAGCGCCCCCGGGTGCCCTGACCTACTTCCCATTGACTGTAGTGCTTAATGCGGCAGAGCGCCCCCGGGTGCCCTGACCTACTTCCCATTAACTCTAGTGATTAATGCGGCAGAGCGCCCAAAGCGCTCGCCATTCACAACTCACGGCAGTATGACGTCATGTAGCGGACGCGGTGTCTATCCGCTGAAGCCTGGGCAGTTGGTGTTGTGAGCTCATAAAGCTGGTTGGTCTGTTGGTATTCTCATCAGATGTCCAAACCCTTTGATTCGCGGTTGTGAGATGTGATGACTGGTTGGTGTTGTTTCAACCATCTCTCTGAAGACCTCATCTCTCAGCATGTCTCTCCTGGTTTTGTACACGGCTCCTAGACATCCCCTCTATCACAGGTGATTTTTCTTTCAAAGGCTTTTTGTTGAATGTCCAGATGTGGTATTGAAAAGTCAGTGTGGGGATGCATATTGTTTTATTAGGTCAGCTTTTGTTTTCCATTGGGATGCTCGGGTGCCTCTGGAAAGGGGAGCAGGTGGTGATTCACTGAGCTGACCTTTTGCACTCCTGTTTCGATCTCTCTGTTAATATTCCATGGAGATTCGCCCCCCATCCCCCCATGTATTTGAATTCTGAGTTCTAATGGAGTTGCTGTCCCTTGATGCTGATGTCCAGCTCGTCTGTAGGTCTTCCCACTGATATCACCTCATTCTTGCCAATGCAGATCTTTGTGCACGTAAGACTACCCTGTAATAATCGAAGTAACACTAACGGCTACATCCTTTTTCTATTCTTCAGAGCCTGCAAACACCCAAGAGCAAATTTAAGCTTTGGTGTTGGTTGTAAAAGAAAACACAGTGAAACAAAAACCCGCCCAGGTACCTGCAAAATCTGCTCAGCAGCAGAGGACAAAGAGGTAGTCTTTGATTCGGAAGATTTCCCTTCGCATGGCGAACCGTAAAAGTGCAGGCTTGAACTTGTAATGTGAATGTTCCATGGTGCACGAATAGCGTCGGAAAACCTGGCTTTGGGACTTTTCTGTTTTAGGACAGATGACGTCCGTCCTGCCTAGTTCAAGACGCAGTTGAAACTGATCGTCTGTGAGTAGAAAACTTCTGCAATTTCTTTGGTTGTGATGGATGAGGATTTCTGACTTGTCTTTGTCTGAGACAAGTCTTTGACATAGGAAGGGCACCATGACCCGTTTTTGTATGAGTCATGAAACATGTTTGCAAAACGAGGCGAAATGTTGCTCTTTTCGCAACTGTTCTGGTCCGTGAAATGGGTAAAGATTGATATATGTCCAGGTTATCATCTAAGTTGCTGTTTTGAATGAGATCTATTCAAAATGATAACTTTAAGGATAACCCAAGAAATATTTTTACAGTAAACTTGTTGGTACGTATCCAGATTCATTGCTTCCTGCTTAAGAAAAGAAAGAAAAATGAGACTTGAACCGCTCTCCTAAAAGAACTTTATTCACTGTTTACAAGGACGCAACACATGAAAAAAGGACGTAAATGTATGTACATGAACAGGATCAAGACTAACATCCAGTCTTGCGACTTAAACGCGCACGAATTTAGAGGCTGATCGAGTTATTCTCGAGACCGAACAGACAGTTACTTTCTTCGCACCCGTGTTGCTTGCTCGTGCTGGTCCAGCCTTGTTGATGACCTGCTGCGAGTCCTCGTGCTGCCCGCGTGGCCCGAGATGTCGCCGGGTTTGTTGTGTCTGGCGGCGGCTGGGTGACGGTTGACCTGTGACGGGGCTGGAGCTCTCCTAAAATGTCATGAAGTAATTTATCAGTATGACTGGTTGTGGTTATCTGTTATGTCGTCTTGTTTTTAGGCTGACGCTTAAAATTGCTTGAGTGTTTTTGGCGCAAAACGTGTCCACGATTGGCTCTATATCTCAGGAAAATAGGAGTGAGGACAGCCGGTGTCTCTTGGGAAAAAAGCCGCACCATGAAAAATCGCCTGTCCCGCAATTCTATTGGACGGTATTTATAAATGTTGCGACGCCTCGGCGCCAAATCTGAGGAAAAGCGTCAATTTGTGTTAATGGAATAAATCTTCAATCGATTCCCTTTTCTTTTAGGTAATGCTGAATTAAAGAACATTGCATAATAACGGTTTTTCCACAAGAACATGTGGACACCTTTAAGAAGGCAAAATGAATCATCTGCAGAAGGCGCCTTGCCCCCAAATAAAAAACTTACAAATTAGACCAGTCGAGTGTGCTCTACCGCACAGACTGCGATAAAACTGTAGCCAGGACAATGTGGAAGAATTCTACATTGGCGAAACAGAAAGACGCAAGAGGAAGAGAGTGAGGAAGCACCGACAGGGCTCGTCTCCAGTGGGCGAACACCTGCTGGACCTGACGAAGCAGGACTTTAGAGAAGTCAGTGTCTCGGTGCCGGAACGTGAGGTGTGCTAGTTGTGCAGAGGAGTGAAAGAGACCAACCACATTGCCGCCTCCAAGCCAACGCTCAACAGAGACAGGGGGAGGCACATCCCTCCTGCAGTTTGCAGCTCCCTTGTTCCGTTGCACGTCGTGAGTTGCTCCCACCAGCGTGTGGAGTGTATACCAAGTCAGTGTAGTCCGCTGCATGGACACAGTTGCAATACAATACAAACAATGCAACATATTTCATTGCTCTTTGAATGAGAATTTGTTATGCTTCAAAACTGCATTTTCTCATATTTGGCGCCAAATTGCCACCAGAGTTATTGATATCCACCAATAGAGATGCGCAAGATACATTGTTCCCTGTGCTATGTTTTGTCGTGCAACACCGGCAAACGGGTTTTAGTGCGTGGGTATGTCTGACATTTTTCACATACTGATGTTGATTTTATGGTTTTACGGTCTACCAGCCTCTGCTGGTTATGTAAGGGCAGTGATCATGAACATAACGGGAACTGGTTGGAGGAAAACCAAATGAAGTCACGATTGCCCTAGTTATTCACCTTCTACGAATCGCGTGGGGAGACGTGTTGGTCTATTCTTACCCCCCAACCTACAGGAAGTCGTGGTGGGTCTATTCTCCCCCCAACCCACAGGGAGACGTGGTGAGTTTATTCTTACCCCCAACCCACAGGGAGACGAGGTGGGTCTAATCTCCCCCCAACCCACAGGGAGACGTGGTGGGTCTATTCTTACCCCCAACCCACAGGGAGACGTGGTGGGTCTATTCTCCCCCCCAACCCACAGGGAGACGTGGTGGGTCTATTCTTACCCCCATCCCACAGGGAGACGTG
>JAWQFJ010027060.1:32500-35000 GCA_034096865.1 Theodoxus fluviatilis
AAGGAACAGACTCACAACTAGTTTTTTTGTTTGTTTTTTTACCGGGTTGTTGTCTCAAAGATTCTACGTCAGTGTGAGTAGCTCCTGGGGTCAGATACCAGCACCAACCCCACTCCTTGAAAAGTGTTGCAACCTTTTTCTGACTCACGGCTGCATACAAGGGTTAATTGCACTCCAATATGCCATTGCTGCCCGCGCAGGTGCCGATTTTACTCCTGGTTGTGGAGAAGCATATTGTGAGGCGAGCAACTCTGGGCACCGCACAGCTTCCAACGCCTCACCTACAGGACACACGCCACTGCAAGTCGAGCGCGCTAACCACTCGGTCTTGAAGTTTTGTTGTCATGACACAAAACGTTCGGCAAACATAGATCGTTCGATGACAAATTCTATTGGACGATAGTATGGGGAAGAAGTGGGGGGGGTGGGGGGTGGGGGGGTGGGGAGGGGGGAATGTAAAATATCGCAGACTCTGTGTTGCATCATCTTCGACGTGTAGCGAACGTTTTTTTGTTCTGACACGCACGTTTCTTGTCGGCTATTTATATCGACCAGGTGTTAATCCCAAATATATATATATATATATATATATATATATATATATATATATATATAGATAGATAGATAGATAGATAGATAGATAGATAGATAGATAGATAGATAGATCGACGAACATTCTGTGCAGGTCGACAATTCTTTGTCATATTTTTTCAATCAACTAAGGGGTTTTCCAGATCTATATATGAACTAAGTTTTATTTTAGGCCGAACGTTTTTTGTTGTGACAGTGCACATGCCACTGGCACATCTGCCTCGCTCTCCCCAAATGCCCGATATACATAATTATAGCATCAGAGATGTCCGAGCTTGCTTTCTTGTTTTTCATTGCATTTGTATTTGGTTAAGTCAGCGTGCTTGCAAATTACAATGTTGAGTACCGGGTACTTCCTTTTAAGTCTTGGGGCGCGTTTGTTAGGCGCAGAATCTCGAGAGAATCGCGAGGGCTAGGCGTTGCCTATGTTTCTCGCTCATAAGGAGGCACTCGCCGTGAAAAAGGAAGGTCGAGGGAGCTCTGGAGCTGCGTCCCGCTGCGGAGGCCCGGATGTACTAAAATGGCGGAGACCGTGCCAATTGGGGTGCCTGTAATGTGCTTCTCAGGGTCCGAGAGTGGAAAAGTGTACGTACACGGAAGTATTTGCAGTTCGAGTGTTCGTTTGTATATTTTGAGGAGTAGGTGTATACATTATTTTTTGACATACACTGCCGATAATTTTTTATCGCTTGCAAACACGCAAAACCGTATACGTACGCTCTATGAATTATGTCCCTTGAATTGATCGAAATGACTCGAGGCATAACATTTTCGACAAAATTGTCTGCAGTTGAACCAGTGTTGCTTTTCCTCTCGTTGAAAAAGTTCCCGTGCTATTGGATATGACACCATGGTGTGTTCTATCAAGTGAAAAACCGCTGTGATATCTGTGTCGTCAGTTATTTCATCATTCCACAACTTCTTTACCAACGCTGGCGCCAGGACGCAGCCATGTTCTCTTCGACTTCCGCCTTGCCAGTTGATGATTGTCCGGTTGTTGTTTTTTGCGGAAGTAGCGTCTCGCTCTCCCTGGACGAGCCATCGAGGGACAATCTCGAGATTCTACGCCCAACAAACGCGCCCTTGCATTCGGTGTAAATTGGGGATGAAGCAATGGATTTCACTCATTTACAAGATCTGTCAGTTCATAACGTCCTCATATCGCCGTCGTCGTTTTCACCGTCGTCGTCGTCGTCGCCCATGCCGCCACAACCGTAATTGTTTTCTTCGTCATCATCGTTGTCGTCGTCATCGTTGATGCCGTCGTCATCATCATCATCGTCATCGTCGTGCTCCTCCTCCTCCTCCTCCTCCTCCTCCTCCTCCTCCTCCTCATCATCATCATTGTCAGCGGTGGCGACGTCATCGTCACTCTCACCATAACTGTTACCGGTTATGCGCAAAAGTATGTAAGTAAGGTCATACAGGCTGACGATTTGTTTACGCACCATGTTGAAATATTCCGTGCGAAAAGGTCTGTTTCTCAAGGTAACCGATGGATTTTTTGGCTGGAAGTGCCATCAGATTCTTGTAAGATAGGCTAGGAGACGTAATCTACTTGTTCATCAACCAGTAACTGCCTTTTCTGTTGTTCCCTCAATGGCTTTAACTCTGGCAAAGTTTGCAACCCCGGGAAGACACTTTCCCAGACAGTCAAGTGTCACAAACCACTCTGCAAAGCTGGACCCTGGCTAGTTTCTGGCATTTCAATTTTCTCCTCTCTTTTCAGCTACTCATGCTGTCATGCAGGCAGTTAATTATACACATTTCTAAAGTGCACATCGACAGTCTTAGCTCTTTGCATTGCTTCAGATGTTTTCTTCCCTGGCAAAGAGAGCACTTCTATGACCGGCTGTTGTACCTCGTGACTCCATCGGATGCCAACCTTAGTACAGAAAGGCAGCCGCAG
>JAWQFJ010027060.1:45000-52733 GCA_034096865.1 Theodoxus fluviatilis
TTTAACGCGTGTATGTGTGTGTGCACGTGGAGAGAACACCGGTTATGTTAAATGATTTGATTCGTTTGAATTTTTGATAATGCTACCGTGTGGGGTGAGCGATTAGTTAAATACATCGTAAGTGGGGATGTTTGACGACTTATGTTCAATGAATGTTAGTCAATGGGTTCTTGTATGACGCGGGGGAGCATCTCTAAAGTATTCTCTGCATAATGGTGTGCGAGAGGGATGTAAGGCTGTTTCTGCATATGTGATACTGATAGTGACGGTTGCGTGCTATTTACTTGCAGGCCTATTAAACTACAACTACTACAGAACTGTGAGGGAATGAGAACTGTACGGAGTACTGAAATGGATGTGGTATTCTATTTTTTTCCCATGGGAGTCCGGGACTTCGCTATGTGGTGCGTGTACTACTTTCCCCACTCTGTGTACTTAACAATGGTTGTTGAGCTGGTAATTGTGCTTGGAGGCGCATTACTCTTGGAAACGTGGAGAGCTTTGGAACAGTGTCTCACGTTTAGTGCGAATTGGTCGTCGGTGCTCAACAGTCCCAGGAGTGTTCTGTTGGAGCGTGGTTCCTATACCACATGTAAAGTTTTCTGGTGGAGAGAGAACCGTAACAGGTCGGGTGCACCTGTGTATCGTCTATGGTAGCTGTTGCTGCCCGCTCCTTGTCGTGATGTCCGGCGCTGTGGAACGCGGCGTCGCTGTTGGTCTACTTTGAAGTCCAGTCATCGCCTGGGGCACGATTATCCTACGTACTATCTCGGGGAGAAGAACCGGAGCCGAGCGTATCATGGTGACGAGGATTGGGGAGAGACGGATCTCTGCTCCAGGACTGTCAGCTGTAGCAGACGACATGGGAGGATGGATGCGCGTGGACAGTCCAGTGTCCACGCATGAGCTTGTCAGCGGTGGCAAGGCTCAGGACTCAGAGCAGACGGATTTATATGTGTGAAGATTTTTTGGATCAGCCCGGGTAAGGTGTCTTATCTTCTATATTTCCGTAATCACGCGGTGATTGTTATAAGAACTTGGTCAGAATGCTTGGCGCGAGGCCAAATCAGTAATTATCTCTTAACTAAGTAACGTGCATGATCATACAGCAGGGGTCAAGGAGGACATTTCCGTAATTCCTCGTCGAGTGTACGAGCGAACTGTGTGAGAGTGAGCTGAGGCTACTCTGGGGCTTTAGAAGTCGCCATTATTGCCGTAATTCCTCGGTTGGGTATGCGAGCGAATTGTAAGTGAGTGAGCATGGAGCTACTCATGGGACTTTCTGGGAGAGTCGCCATTTACTACTTAGAATTAATGTGAGGTGTACTGACTGTCAAGTTGCTTTTGCTCTGAGAGAAACTCGTCTGGTAAGAGGGTTTAACGTTTACTGTCGAAAGACAGGCTTTAGAACGGCGTTCGGCGCCTTGTTATTAATTGTAGGTTGTGGGTCGTGTACCGGCCAACTGGGCGCGTGCTCTGATTGGTCGGCACAGCCCTCAGTTCCAAGAAGCTTCTGCGAAGCCACGCCTGTGAATGAGACGTGTGCTCTCGCTCCATTGAGCTTGTGTGAAGATATGGAGTACTATGGGTTGTGATGGTATTGTACTTGTATGTTGTTGGGGAACCATGGTGGGGATGGGAGTTATTTTTCAACTTTTATGTCATGATTAAACTTGTTATTTAGAAAAACCAAATTTTGCTCCTCAGTGTCTCATTGATTTGTTGTTTTAGTATCTTTTTCTATTATTTATGTATTTATTTTATTATCAGTTGTAGGAAAGCGGTAACTGGGGTTTTGGGTTGTATGAAAACCCCCTTTAACCGCCACAAGTGGCGAGCCTAGCCTAGGATGTTTCCTAATTAATTTGAGAATTAACAATCATTTTTGTGGGGTTGCCGCTTTCCTGCAACATAGACACTGAGGGTTTTGTATTTTTGAACTTGCATTTCTTGTGGTGACTTGATATGCATTGTTGGATGTACTCCCTGTTGCTGAGTGGGGCTTAGCTTAGTTGCTTGATGTTGTTTTCCGCAGTCTTTTAAATTGATTCTTGTTTGACTTAGTTAAGTATGCTAAGACAAGAATGCTGTGAAACTTAGCTTGTGAGGATGTGGTCACGCGCGTAGGCGCGGCTGCATGAGCAAGCAAGGCTGCTAGTCTGAGTGGAAAACTTAGGGAGAGGGAGTACGCTGCTGCGTGAGTGATCAAGGGATCAAAGGTTGATTGTCCTTCCTATTAGGCTAAGTGAAAGCCGTGGGTATAGGCTCACCTGTGGCCAAGTTAGTTGTAGTGGATCTCGCCCGGCTGGGCAATCCTGATAGACTTATCGAGTTAAGTGCTATTCAAAATTATTTCTAGGATATGAGTAGAGACATGCTTTTGGTTGATAGGGCAACCGTCTTATTGTTTAGATTGACTATTCCTTAGTGAGAAGGGAAGTTAGTCAGGAAATCCTAGAATAAACTGCTTAGGGCAGGTTTTCTTCCTGTAGGGAGGATAGTTTAATAGGAGTTTCACATGTGATGTGTGAAGTTGCTAGGATGCTGCTGCAGCACAGGACGTGTGTGTAGCTGCTCTGTGTTGTGTGCAGAGATTAGTTCACTTGTTATAGTGATAAGCATTTCCTTAGCAACAGTGGAAAGCCTGAGTGGCTGTTGTTGACTCATTCCAGTTTTTGTGGATTTGTCCGGTGTAGCAATGTCTAGGACATGTGTGTGGATGGACCGGATGTTGTTTGAGTTAGGTCAGTGTGCCGTCTGTTTACTTCCAACGTCTTTCCGTGGGGAACGGTTGTGTGTATGAATAGCCAACTGGAGGTTGCGCTAGTTCTGTTGGAAGTGTAGGCAGCTGATGCTGTTGTCGAACGCCAGCGTGTGTGTGTGGCGTGTTGACTGGAGATATGAGTCAGATAGGGGTCGGCTGCGTGAGAGGGGTGCCTCACACTCAGTGAGACTGAGAGTGTAGGCACGGTCCGCTTGGGACCCGCTCTCTTTCCTCCTGAGGTGGTGAGGTTACCCTGCGCACCTTCCTAGTGTGGTGTAGTGCCAGTGTTGTCCACCCATTAGCCATTAGTTGTGACAGTCGTGTCTTGAGACAGTCATAGCCAGAGTCATAAGTCTAGTCGTAGAATTGTGTGCAGAGTACAAGAGAGTGTACTGAGTAAGTGTCGTCTGCTAGCACGTGTCCTGTCGAGGAGAGTGCATGAGATTGGTTGGAAGTTATCACCGCTGAGGGGCGGTTATTCCTCTTGGAGGGAGGATGGGTTGTGTTAGTAGTTATTCTCTTGGAGGGAGGAATCTGTGTCACTAGGGTGATGCCGCATAGGGCGGCTGTTCTCTTGAAGAGAGGACGATGAGAGCATGCTTAGGAGCTCGAGAGTGATGAGCGCATGCAGAGGATGTGTGAGGTGATGTAGTGCAGTGCATCTACGAGAGTGCCTGCGTGAGTGGACTACTGTCACCTGTCGCGTGTATGAGAGGGATTGGGTGCCTTGTCGTTCTCCGGAGCCTGAGGGGGCCCACCTCTGTCTTTTTGGAGGATGCAAGGTATCCCAGCGGCCCTGCTAGAAGTGAGTGAGCGCGAACCTGACTGAGTGAATGTGACTTAGGTGTTGCATGTCAGGAGAGGTAGTGGGCACCGTGTTACCTGCTAGAGGGGTTAGGGGTGCCCACACGGTCTGACTGAGACCCACCTTATTTCTCCCTGGGGGTGGCGCGGGTGTGCACCCATGAGAGGGGGGTCTTCGTGATTGTGTGATATCACGTGTTGTGTGCTTGAGGTGAGGCTGTGCTAGGGGTGAGACGGCCGGGTGCCTTGGAAAGCTATCTGTTGTGTACGAGGGTGTGAGTCCCTGTACGTGTTGTTTGTGATTGTGTGATCGCCTTGGTATGCTAAGGGGAGAAGCTACCTGTTGGGTGTCAGGGCATGGGTCCCTGTGCAGAACCTGTGGAGGTTGCTGTTTAGTGATTATCACTCGTTGTGTGTTCTTGGTGAGCCACCACCTGTATACTCGGGCGCGGCCCAGTAGTGTAAACCCACTGGGTGGGTCGAGACGTGAAGGCTGTCACGTGGGATACGCTCGTGATAGAGCTATCGTAGTTCTAGGGCCAGGCCCTATGTCATGACCCGTAGGGGTATGACGTTGGATTGACAGGTAGTGTTATTCCCATTCACGTGTCTGTGGGGAGACTGTGTCTGGCAAGACCAGCCCCTCCCACATTGAGACTCATGTCAACTCAAGTGTTTGTTGTGGGTGGCATGTCTTCGCGCATGTGTGCGTGTGAACCCTAGGGTGAGGCTGCGATAGCTAAAGACATGTGAGGCTAGAGTATTGCCTGCTCGAGTTGTCTGGTCTCAGTTACAGTATTGTGTTAACTCTGCTGTTTTGGAGGAATAGAAAACTTAGGTTAGGGATAGTCTGAGGGGTGGGCTATCTTAATTAAGTGTCAATGACGTTCTGCTTGGTGAGATTTCAGTCATGTGACAACTATCTATTTTCAAGGAATCTAATAGAGAGAGTGGTTGCTGAGAACGCAGGATGTGTGGATGTCCGTGCGTCTGACAGACTAGTTCGTTTGGGGTCTATTGATAGAGCAATGTAATGAATCACTAGTTGACAAGTGCTAGTGATTTGATAGTCGTAGGCTTGTGTGCAAGATGCGACGTGTGCACTAACGGGGGTTGCGAGTGCTTGTGCTCTATGTGGTTGTAAGAGGTCTTGACAGTACGTGAGAGGTGCTGCAAGAAAGACTGTGTTGTGTTGAGTCGTAGTGAGTTTGCATTGAGCGTGCGTGTTGTGTGTAGGACGCACGTGTGAACTCGTGAAGGGCGACGTGTACTTCGCTATCACTGGCAGAGTCTGCGGGAGTAGTATTTGGCCTGACATGAGGCCCTCCTTCTTGCTTCTAAGGTGTGTGCAGGAGTCCGTGTTCTAGCGAGTGCGAACGCATGTGTAGAGTGAGGAGCTGGCTCTTGTGTAGTCTGGGGAGTCTGCGGGGCGTCGTGTCCCGGTCTGCCGAGGTCACGACGTTGAGGCGCGCAGTCGTCTACCCGTTCTCTCTCTCCAGAGCTGCAGAGATGTCCAGTGTTCCCCACTTGTGTTAGAGTACTGAATTCTTGTGTCGTTTGCAAGGAATGTTCACTTGTAGGGTAAATTGTTGCGGCATGTGGTGCGGCTGATTTTTAGTCGAGTGACTCGAATGAAAGGAGACTTGTGTCTTGCTTTGCCTTGTTGATGAATGGGAGTTAATCTGAAGGATAACTGCTCATGAGAGTTGTGATATGAAAGAAAATATTTAAGGTGTAGACGGAGTCTAATCTTAAGTTGGGAGGCTTGTCGCATGGAAAATGCTGACAATTAAGTGGTAAGAGTAGAAGTCAGTTGAATGTTTGCGAATGTGCTGGGTCAGTGGATTTGCCAGGTGAAGTGCGAGGTTCAGTCGTAAAATAATAGAACAGAAGGTTCTGGATTCAGCCGTTGTTGCTAAGGCTATGTAATTGATCAGTAGAGGGTGGTTTAACTATTGGTTCAATTGCGAGGCAGCTTGAATTCTGCTGACAGGGCAAGCGTCACCTCGTGATTGGATGATTAGGGCGTGATGAGGCCACGTAAGCGTTGTCACCATGAATATTCTCATTGGCTTGGAGAGGACACGTCATATATTTTTTCCCGCTGCTGAGTGACGTCAGTCATAAGTCTGTTAGAGACGAAGCAAGACGTACTGTGGGTACGCTCTTGGGCCGCCCGTGCCTCGGCACGCGGCGAGGCCAATGACTCAAGCTAGGTGCAGGGACAGGTGTCCAGCTAGCACTAGCTATGGCTCGGGGAGAGAGCCAGTGCTGTTCTAGGAGTTCAGCGTATGCACGGCCTGTGATTTTGAGGTGAGCGTCCTTTTGATAGTAACCGTTTAACGCGTGTATGTGTGTGTGCACGTGGAGAGAACACCGGTTATGTTAAATGATTTGATTCGTTTGAATTTTTGATAATGCTACCGTGTGGGGTGAGCGATTAGTTAAATACATCGTAAGTGGGGATGTTTGACGACTTATGTTCAATGAATGTTAGTCAATGGGTTCTTGTATGACGCGGGGGAGCATCTCTAAAGTATTCTCTGCATAATGGTGTGCGAGAGGGATGTAAGGCTGTTTCTGCATATGTGATACTGATAGTGACGGTTGCGTGCTATTTACTTGCAGGCCTATTAAACTACAACTACTACAGAACTGTGAGGGAATGAGAACTGTACGGAGTACTGAAATGGATGTGGTATTCTATTTTTTTCCCATGGGAGTCCGGGACTTCGCTATGTGGTGCGTGTACTACTTTCCCCACTCTGTGTACTTAACAATGGTTGTTGAGCTGGTAATTGTGCTTGGAGGCGCATTACTCTTGGAAACGTGGAGAGCTTTGGAACAGTGTCTCACGTTTAGTGCGAATTGGTCGTCGGTGCTCAACAGTCCCAGGAGTGTTCTGTTGGAGCGTGGTTCCTATACCACATGTAAAGTTTTCTGGTGGAGAGAGAACCGTAACAGGTCGGGTGCACCTGTGTATCGTCTATGGTAGCTGTTGCTGCCCGCTCCTTGTCGTGATGTCCGGCGCTGTGGAACGCGGCGTCGCTGTTGGTCTACTTTGAAGTCCAGTCATCGCCTGGGGCACGATTATCCTACGTACTATCTCGGGGAGAAGAACCGGAGCCGAGCGTATCATGGTGACGAGGATTGGGGAGAGACGGATCTCTGCTCCAGGACTGTCAGCTGTAGCAGACGACATGGGAGGATGGATGCGCGTGGACAGTCCAGTGTCCACGCATGAGCTTGTCAGCGGTGGCAAGGCTCAGGACTCAGAGCAGACGGATTTATATGTGTGAAGATTTTTTGGATCAGCCCGGGTAAGGTGTCTTATCTTCTATATTTCCGTAATCACGCGGTGATTGTTATAAGAACTTGGTCAGAATGCTTGGCGCGAGGCCAAATCAGTAATTATCTCTTAACTAAGTAACGTGCATGATCATACAGCAGGGGTCAAGGAGGACATTTCCGTAATTCCTCGTCGAGTGTACGAGCGAACTGTGTGAGAGTGAGCTGAGGCTACTCTGGGGCTTTAGAAGTCGCCATTATTGCCGTAATTCCTCGGTTGGGTATGCGAGCGAATTGTAAGTGAGTGAGCATGGAGCTACTCATGGGACTTTCTGGGAGAGTCGCCATTTACTACTTAGAATTAATGTGAGGTGTACTGACTGTCAAGTTGCTTTTGCTCTGAGAGAAACTCGTCTGGTAAGAGGGTTTAACGTTTACTGTCGAAAGACAGGCTTTAGAACGGCGTTCGGCGCCTTGTTATTAATTGTAGGTTGTGGGTCGTGTACCGGCCAACTGGGCGCGTGCTCTGATTGGTCGGCACAGCCCTCAGTTCCAAGAAGCTTCTGCGAAGCCACGCCTGTGAATGAGACGTGTGCTCTCGCTCCATTGAGCTTGTGTGAAGATATGGAGTACTATGGGTTGTGATGGTATTGTACTTGTATGTTGTTGGGGAACCATGGTGGGGATGGGAGTTATTTTTCAACTTTTATGTCATGATTAAACTTGTTATTTAGAAAAACCAAATTTTGCTCCTCAGTGTCTCATTGATTTGTTGTTTTAGTATCTTTTTCTATTATTTATGTATTTATTTTATTATCAGTTGTAGGAAAGCGGTAACTGGGGTTTTGGGTTGTATGAAAACCCCCTTTAACCGCCA
>JAWQFJ010027061.1:0-17797 GCA_034096865.1 Theodoxus fluviatilis
TTAATCCATAAGGAAATTAAATTGGTCAACAGCATACATGGGTCATTAATGATTATAAAAGTTATGATAAACTTTAAAAAGACATGATAATGAAATCAATTAATATGTATGACTACAATGCCCTTTTACTTGCACACAGCATGACACACCAACACATACATACATGCATACATACATACATACATTCCTACTAAGCTAGATAGTTATACATGCTAGTGTCAACACCAACACACACACACGCACATGCTGACATGCTGACACCTAATGAGCCTTATGACACGAAAGTCCTCACAGCACATATAGCGGCGTTGCCTGTCTCGCGCAAACAACAAACCAACAAACAATCACGAAAACCTCGGAGTTCCACGCAGATACGTCGTGGCTACTGTTTTCACGAGGACAATCTTACCCATGCACGCCAATGGCGGAGATCCACATTTTGAGAACTGAGTTAGAAAACCAACACGGCTTTAATAACTGCTGTGGTAAGAACTCTCTTTGGAGCTGTTTTCCAAAGGATTCCTCAAAGGGGAAAACAGGCACAAGGCGTGGACGGAAGAATCTTTACGGAATGCTCTCCTGTTCTTCTTCTATTGATCCTTTCCTGTAGCGACCAGCTGTCCATCTGGGGCTACCCTGGTTTGCTGCGAGGATAACATTCAATGTATAGATCAAATAGAATTATCACAGTATTCCAATTATGTCTCTCAAACCCAATCATTGCTTACATCGCTTTATCGTGTTAGCTTCAAAAAGTTTAGATCTCCCAAATCTAGGCACACACAAACACCCCTTCTCTCTCTCTCTCTCTCTCTCTCTCTCTCTCTCTCTCTCTCTCTCTCTCTCTCTCTCTCTCTCTATCTCTCTATCTCTATCTCTCTCTGTCTCTCTCTGTCTCTCTCTGTGTCTCTCTCTCTCTGTGTCTCTATCTCTCTCTGTCTCTCTCTCTGTCTCTCTGTCTCTCTCTGTCTGTCTATCTGTCTCTCTCTCTCTCTTTCTCTCTCTCTCTCTCTGTCTCTCTTCTTCTTCTTTCCGTTCCTGCCCACGATCATCAATAGTGATTACTTTGGCACGTGAATTTTTTACAGGTTGGGGAGTCTGGGGGGGGGGGGGGGGGGGGGGGGGGGGGGGGAAGAGTCACAGTGGTCCCGTCCTAGCGGGAGGCACGCGACACGAACGTGTCGACAGTGCTGGCCTCAACCACGGCTGGAGGTAGGGCATTCCAGTCCCTTATTGTTCTGGGGAGGAAGGCTGCACTCCGGTACTGCGTTCGGCAGGTGATGAGGCTGAACTGCTGGCTATGACATCGTCGCTGGCGTGGTGGTGGGGGAACCAGCTTTGACTTGATGCCAGGACAGTGGACGATGCTGTGTTTGATCTTATACAGCATCGACAGGCGAGCAAGCTTCCTGCGTTCCTTCAGGGACTGCCACCCAAGGGAGTCCAGCATCTGGCTGACACTTGAAGTGTTATGGTAGCGGTTGCAGACGAAACGGGCAGCACGTCTCTGGACAGCCTCGACCTTGTCGATGTGCTTCTGGGAATGAGGATCCCATACCGACGAGGCATACTCGAGAGTAGGCCTGACAAAGGCCTTGTATGCCCTTTCTTTGACTGCTCTTGAAGAGATCTTGAGGTTGCGCCGGAGGAAGCCTAGGGTCTGGTTTGCCCTGCTGACGATGCTGTTGATATGGTCGTCCCAGCAGAGGTCATCCTGTATGATCACACCCAGGTACCTGGCCGCCCTCACTGTCTCTAGGGTATGTCCGTGAAGCTGGTAGGAGGGCTGTAGTGGGCGTCTGCTCCTCGTAACTGGCAAGGTATTGCACTTGGCAGGATGGAACTGCATGTCCCAGCTCTTCTCCCACTCCGCTAGGTATTGGAGGTCTTGTTGTAGTTGGGCCTGGTCGATGTCGTTGGTCACCGTCCTGTAGACTGCAGTATCGTCCGCAAACAGACGTGCCAGTGCCGTCAGTCTCCTGGGGAGATCGTTGATATAGGCTAAAAATAGCGTCGGCCCGAGAACCGAGCCTTGTGGCACCCCTGAGCGGATGTCAACGAAGGAGGAGCAACTGCCGTTCACCACCACAGCCTGCCGTCGGCGTTGAAGGAAGCTCTGGATCCACGCGAGGGCAGCGCCCTGGACACCATAGTTTCTGAGTTTGTGGGTCAGCAGGCTGTGGTTGACGCGATCAAACGCTTTCGCTAGATCCATGATCAGCACGTCCGTCTGCTTCCCTCCTTCCAGGTTGCTCGTGAGCTCTTCGGTAAAATCCAGGAGCTGCGTCTCACAGGATCGACCACGACGAAAGCCGTGTTGTTTATCGTCGAGAATGTTGTTGTTGTCAAAATGCTGCAGCAGGGCACTCACCACAATGTGCTCCATAAGTTTGCACGCCACGCAGGTAAGGGACACCGGCCTGTAATTGGCGGGGTCGTACTGCTTGCCCTTCTTGAAGATCAGAGTGACGTACGCGTCCTTCCAGTCAGCTGGAACTGATCCAGTGGCAAGGGATGTCTGGAAGGCGGTGGTGAGGCCTGGTGCGAGCTCCTCTGCAAGTTCTTTGAGAATGCGGGGGCTAATCCCGTCGGGTCCTGTGGCCTTGTTTGGGTTCAAGTTCGACATCAGTTTCTGGACGCCGCGCTCTGTGATATGGATCTTGTGCATGGTGGGCATGACCAAGACTGGCGTGCCAGTCTTGGCCTCGAACTCATCCTCGCTGTACGTGGCGCCGTCACCGAACACGGACTGGAACTGGGCGTTGAGGACCTCCGCCTGTACTGTTGGGTCAGAAGTCAGCTGGCCGTCTTTCTTCAAGGGTGCAACACTGGTACCAGACGATTTCTGGTTCTTGATGTACGTCCAGAAACGCTTGTTCTTTCTATCTCTTTCCGGGTCGTCCTCCCCCGTGAAGATGTTGTTGAGGTACTTCCAGTAGGCGTGGCGCAGGCGGCGCTGCGCTTCTCTGCGAAAGCGTTTCATATTCGCTTTAGTCTTTTCAGATCCGTACTTCTTCATGCAACGGTAGGCTCGGTTCTTCTTGTTGATCAGACGTCTAAGATCTGCAGTAATCCAGGGCTGGCTGACCTTCGTCGTAGACAACTTGGTGGGCACAGACACCTTGACTGCTGCCTGGAGACCCTCCTTGAAGGTGTTCCAAAGCTCCTCAGTTGTGGCAGTGCCCTGCCTCTGTTGAAGGTCGGTGCTCAAATCTGTGGCAGCCTGCCTCAGCGTTGACCAGTCAGCTCTGTTGTAAAGCGGGATTACTCGCCGCTGTTGCTTCTTTCTTGGGGTGCAGATGTTGAGTTCGCAGTATGGGATGAGGTGGTCAGACAGGCCAGGAACAACTTCCACGCGTGGAACGAGCTGGGGACAACTCGTTAGGAAAAGATCCAACGTGTTGTCATCTCTAGTCGGCTCCTTCACAAGCTGCTCTAGACCGTTGTCGTAGACCATGTTAAGGAAGTCATTATGAAGTCTCGGACAGGGCGAATTACTTCGTGTGGTTACAGAGCCCCAATCCAGGCCTGGGAGGTTGAAGTCTCCTCCCACCAGGAGGAAAGCGTTCTGTTGCATGGTAGCCCTCTCTCTGTGTCTCTCTGCGTCTCTGTCTGTCTCTGTCTCTGTCTGTCTGTCTGTATGCCTGTCTGTCTGTATGCCTGTCTGTCTGTCTGTCTGTCTGTCTGTCTGTCTGTCTCTCTGTCTCTCTCTCTCTCTCTCTCTCTCTCTCTCTCTCTCTCTCTCTCTCTCTCTCTCTGTCTCTGTCTCTCTGTTACTCTGTCAGCCGTGTGACTTGTCAGTGCAAGGAAGACAGCATCAGAGACTGATTAGTGGAGAAGAGAGGAAGCAGTCTCTATTTATTGATGATCACAACATGAACGCTAAGTGTCACTGTTAACAATTATGTATTACTCCACGTAAAATTCGTTTCTGTGCGAACATTTGCATCTGAAAGCCTTCATACAAGCGCTCGTATATATGTGCTTGTGGAGCACATGGATAAATTTCATGGCATCAACTTTTATCAGCGTGTTTGTGATTTCCTCTGGAGATGCTGAACACCCTGGACGACTACGACTACGTCAGACTCCGTGATTGACAAACGCTCTGCCTGATCGATGAGACAAGACAGATGCATGGGATTTCTCGGCCTACTGGGCTCATGCTTTATGTAACGTTCTTGATGGATTCTATTCACGGCAACTCAGAACGAGGCGAGGCCGTCATAGCAAATGGTTGCAAGCAAGAAACACTGCTGTGTGCCTCGGGGTGGTTTATGTCATTTAATTGCTTTCCAAATGATGAAAGTTTTTTTTCATCATTGATATACACGTTTTGGTGTAATGAGTGACTAAATTTCTAGTTATGTATGCAAAATGTAGCAACACATCATTCATCATAGTCGATTCATAATTCGTGATTCATAATTGAGTGATTCACAAATCTGTTTTCGACGCTTTAACATGTGGTTCTATTGTTACAAGGAAATTTGATAAGCGTTGCACACCTACAGTGTTTGAAGTACATGTATACATATATGCTTCATAGTGTACATATTTGTCTGTGTTTAAAAAATCTATTAACTTGTAAACTTCGACTCACCATTGCATACATCGTAACATTTGCCCACACACGCTGGACACATTCACACTGTTCCCGTTGAATGAATGAACGAATGAATGAATGAATGAATGACACAACAGAGTTTCTGCGGCCTATCTTCCTTCGTAGACTATGTAAGGCCACTGCATGACCACAATGAATCAGTAATGGTTGTCAGTAGATCAAGTCTAGTCATCATTTCCCTCCTTATTCGCCTCTTACGAAACACGTATGGAAACGCAGTGAGTTTCTGTTGAAAACTCTTGCGAATCCATCTGCAACGGGGAAAATTGCTTATAAATGAGTAAATATGTGACCAGGGAAAGACATGAATAATACGTAGGTTGTAGCAAAAAAGCCACTACTTCGGAAGTACTGTAGATCTACTTCGAGCCTTGCATGCAAACCTCTGAATCCGCATCGCATTTATTATATAGCTGATAATCTCCCTACAGCGATAGAAATGTCTGTCTTCTGAGGTAAATGCAGTAAAGTTCATGCCACAAAATATGACTTTCTTGGATCACGTGTCTCTTCATGATCAGTTTTCTTGCTGAAGGCGGTTGCATTCGAGTGTAGGACGGAACAACACCAATACCCATCAATAGATATTGTTGAAATTATTGTTCCAGAATCGTGAATAAAACTTTGCATACACTTTTCGTAAGCAATACACTGCTTGTTCAAAGGAAGCTTTGATTCTATCTCCAACCGTTTCCCCACGTCTCCGAGCGCTATAGAAGGCACAAGTGATACATTTCCGTACCAGGTGCCCAATGTCCAGGCGTTTGCTTTGAAAACCAGTGAAGCTTGGCGTGGTGGCCTCGCTTTGAAACTAACATGGCCGCCGCGTGAATAGGGTCTATCAGGAACCTTTAGTACGGTCCAATTTTCCTGTTTGCAGGCTTCCTTGTGTACAGAAACACACCGTTTGGTTGCTTTCGTTAATTAGTTGTCAGTGTGCCATGAAGCCATATTCATAAATGTTTGATTCGACCTGTCTAGGTCTAAATAGCCAGTAGAGATCTCTGGAACGTTATCTGGTTATGCTCATAGGGGCGTGATCATGGAACCTTGATTAATCATCCTACCTTTCATCAGCAACCGCTGTGTCTTCATTTAGTATTCACAGACGCATTATTTCCTCTCTTTGGTCTGACGAAAAGCATGACTATATATTTGCCGCGCTGTTACTTTTATACAACAGACGCGTCCAACCTAGTCGAGATCAGTCCTGGCTCAGAGATATTGTGCCTCGGCTTTCTGGTTTTCTTCCTCCTGACCTTCTGCCGTTGTCAGGCTCTGGACTATCAGCAGTCCATTGGAGAAAAGTGTTCACTGTGGACGTGGTGGCTCCTGGTGCCAGCCTCTCCACTGCTGCAGACAACGAGTTTGACTGCGCCCGTCACTGCCTGCAACTGGAAGACTGCAATACCTCGGCCGGAAACGCCATCATAGTTTGTAGAAAGTACCCACCTATATACTTTCCCTGCATCTACTAGTTGTCACATTCTCCATTTAGTCGGTGTCCCAATGAACACGGAGATATTTCTGAAGAAGAGTTGTATCTGGTTGCAGTGGAAGAGCACATGTACGATATGAAGTACTCTGTGTAGCTGAAGAATGTTGACGTGGCTCTGCGTGGATGAACCATAAAGAAAACTAAAACTCCCCATGTTTGAAAGAAAAGCTTCTCTACAGAGGTGTAGTTTTGCACGTCATTGAACAGATTCTACGTAGAACTTCACTGCCGACGTAGTGCAAACATTCAACACTGCACCAGTATAACTTGGGACAGAGGTTCTCCTCTTCCAGAATGGAGGCGCTTTTTTCCGGTCTGCTGGTTGCTTGTCTCCTGACCTGCTGCCGTTGCCAGTCTGAGACATCCCAGCAGGGTTTCTGGAGGATGGTGTTCACCCTGGACGTGGTGGCTTCAGGAGCCAGCCTCCCCACTGCTGCACGAAGCAAGCTGGACTGCGCCCGTCACTGCTCACTGCTGAAAGACTGCAACACATTTGCCTTCCACCAGGACAGCGCCACCTGCTGGCTGTACCCCTACCTGGTGGTGTACGGCACCACTGGCATGGCGTCCCACAGGACTCGCTACTTCTGGCGTAAGTCCCCCAGCTGTCCTGGAGAGCTGGGCTACCAGCTGGAGGCGGGGATCTGTCTCAAGGTCTACACTACGGCAATGAACTGGACGACATCTGAGGAAACCTGCAGAAAGGACGGCAGCCATCTTCTGATCGCAGACACAGCAGAGAAAAGGAACGCCGTCCTCAAGAAAGCTGGCACCGGTTTTTGGTTGGGAGCCTCTGACAAGGACAAGGAAGGTATGTACTACTGCTTCTTCTTCTTCTTGTGGAAAGGGTTGTCACTGTCAGTTTATATTTTTATTTCCATTAAGACCAATGTTCTCCCAACCCTTACCATTTGACAAATGGCACTTGAGTGTATTATTCTCAACAACAACAAATAGAATCATAACCGTATTTCACATACACAATTTCATAACGAGTATCGACCGGGAGCTGTGGAAGTCTCAAGGAATGCAGCCACAAATCCTGGAGGCCGGAGTTGCTGACAGTCTTTCTTCTTCAGCATCTGCACTCTCCTCCTGACACTGACTGTGCAGTGAAGCATCTGCACTCCCCTCCTGACACTGACTGTGCAGTGAAGTATCTGCACTCCCCTCCTGACACTGAATGAGGAGTGAAGTATCTGCACTCCCCTCCTGACACTGAATGAGGAGTGAAGTATCTGCACTCCCCCCCCCCCCGCCTGCCCCCCCCCCCCCCCCCCGACACTGAATGTGCAGTGAAGTATCTGCACTCCCCTCCTGACACTGACTGTGCAGTGAAGCATCTGCACACACACACCCCTGACACTGACTGTGCAGTGAAGCATCTGCACTCCCCTCCTGACACTGACTGTGCAGTGAAGTATCTGTACTCTCCTCCTGACACTGACTGTGCAGTGAAGCATCTGCACTCCCCTCCTGACACTGACTGTGCAGTGAAGCATCTGCACTCCCCTCCTGACACTGACTGTGCAGTGAAGTATCTGCACTCCCCTCCTGACACTGACTGTGCAGTGAAGCATCTGTACTCCCCTCCTGACACTGACTGTGCAGTGAAGCATCTCCACTCTCCTCCTGACACTGACTGTGCAGTGAAGCATCTGCACTCCCCTCCTGACACTGACTGTGCAGTGAAGTATCTGTACTCCCCTCCTGACACTGAAAGAGGAGTGAAGCATCTGTACTCCCCCCCTGACACTGAATGAGGAGTGAAGCATCTGTACACTCCTCTTGACACTGACTGTGCAGTGAAGCATCTGTACTCCCCTCCTAACACTGAATGAGGAGTGAAGCATCTGTACTCCCCCCCTGACACTGAATGAGGAGTGAAGCATCTGTACACTCCTCTTGACACTGACTGTACAGTGAAGCATCTGTACTCCCCTCTTGACACTGAATGAGGAGTGAAGTATCTGCACTCCCCCCCTGACACTGAATGAGGAGTGAAGCATCTGTACACTCCTCTTGACACTGACTGTGCAGTGAAGCATCTGTACTCCCCTCCTGACACTGAATGAGGAGTGAAGTATCTGCACTCCCCCCTGACACTGAATGAGGAGTGAAGCATCTGTACACTCCTCTTGACACTGACTGTGCAGTGAAGCATCTGTACTCCCCTCCTGACACTGAATGAGGAGTGAAGTATCTGCACTCCCCTCCTGCCACTGAATGAAGAGTGAAGTATCTGCACTCTCCTCCTGACACTGAATGAGGAGTGAAGCATCTGCACTCCCCTCCTGACACTGAATGAGGAGTGAAGTATCTGCACTCCCCTCCTGACACTGAATGATGAGTGAAGTATCTGCACTCCCCTCCTGACACTGAATGAGGAGTGAAGTATCTGCACTCCCCTCCTGACACTGAATGAGGAGTGAAGTATCTGCACTCCCCTCCTGACACTGAATGAGGAGTGAAGTATCTGCACTCCCCTCCTGACACTGAATGAGGAGTGAAGAATCTGCACTCCCCTCCTGACACTGAATGAGGAGTGAAGTATCTGCACTCCCCTCCTGACACTGAATGAGTGAAGTATCTGCACTCCCCTCCTGACACTGACTGTGCAGTGAAGTATCTGCACTCCCCTCCTGACACTGAATGAGGAGTGAAGTATCTGCACTCCCCTCCTGACACTGAATGAGGAGTGAAGTATCTGCACTCCCCTCCTGACACTGAATGAGGAGTGAAGTATCTGCACTCCCCTCCTGACACTGAATGAGGAGTGAAGTATCTGCACTCCCCTCCTGACACTGACTGTGCAGTGAAGTATCTGTACTCCCCTCCTGACACAGACTGTGCAGTGAAGTATCTGCACTCCCCTCCTGACACTGAATGTGCAGTGAAGCATCTGCACTCCCCTCCTGACACTGACTGTGCAGTGAAGCATCTGCACTCCCCTCCTGACTCTGACTGTGCAGTGAAGTATCTGCACTCCCCTCCTGACACTGACTGTGCAGTGAAGCATCTGTACTCCCCTCCTGACACTGACTGTGCAGTGAAGCATCTCCACTCTCCTCCTGACACTGACTGTGCAGTGAAGCATCTGCACTCCCCCCCTGACACTGACTGTGCAGTGAAGTATCTGCACTCCCCTCCTGACACTGACTGTGCAGTGAAGCATCTGTACTCCCCTCCTGACACTGACTGTGCAGTGAAGCATCTCCACTCTCCTCCTGACACTGACTGTGCAGTGAAGCATCTGTACTCCCCTCCTGACACTGAATGAGGAGTGAAGCATCTGTACTCCCCTCCTGACACTGAATGAGGAGTGAAGCATCTGTACACTCCTCCTGACACTGACTGTGCAGTGAAGCATCTGCACTCCCCTCCTGACACTGAATGAGGAGTGAAGCATCTGTACACTCCTCTTGACACTGACTGTACAGTGAAGCATCTGTACTCCCCTCTTGACACTGAATGAGGAGTGAAGTATCTGCACTCCCCCCCTGACACTGAATGAGGAGTGAAGCATCTGTACACTCCTCTTGACACTGACTGTGCAGTGAAGCATCTGTACTCCCCTCCTGACACTGAATGAGCAGTGAAGTATCTGTACTCCCCTCCTGACACTGAATAATGAGAGAAGTATCTGCACTCCCCTCCTGACACTGAATGAGGAGTGAAGTATCTGCACTCCCCTCCTGACACTGAATGAGGAGTGAAGTATCTGCACTCCCCTCCTGACACTGAATGAGCAGTGAAGTATCTGCACTCTCCTCCTGACACTGAATGAGGAGTGAAGTATCTGCACTCCCCTCCTGACACTGAATAATGAGAGAAGTATCTGCACTCCCCTCCTGACACTGAATGAGCAGTGAAGTATCTGCACTCCCCTCCTGACACTGAATAATGAGAGAAGTATCTGCACTCCCCTCCTGACACTGAATGAGGAGTGAAGTATCTGCACTCCCCTCCTGACACTGAATAATGAGTGAAGCATCTGTACTCCCCTCCTGACACTGACTGAGGAGTGAAGCATCTGTACTCCCCTCCTGACACTGACTGAGGAGTGAAGCATCTGTACTCCCCTCCTGACACTGAATGAGGAGTGAAGCATCTGTACTCCCCTCCTGACACTGACTGAGGAGTGAAGCATCTGTACTCCCCTCCTGACACTGAATGAGGAGTGAAGTATCTGCACTCCCCTCCTGACACTGAATGAAGAGTGAAGTATCTGTACTCCCCTCCTGACACTGAATAATGAGAGAAGTATCTGCACTCCCCTCCTGACACTGAATGAGGAGTGAAGTATCTGCACTCCCCTCCTGACACTGAATGAGGAGTGAAGTATCTGTACTCCCCTCCTGACACTGAATAATGAGAGAAGTATCTGCACTCCCCTCCTGACACTGAATGAGGAGTGAAGCATCTGTACTCCCCTCCTGACACTGAATGAGGAGTGAAGTATCTGCACTCCCCTCCTGACACTGAATGAAGAGTGAAGTATCTGCACTCCCCTCCTGACACTGAATGATGAGAGAAGTATCTGCACTCCCCTCCTGACACTGAATGAAGAGTGAAGTATCTGCACTCTCCTCCTGACACTGAATGAAGAGTGAAGTATCTGCACTCTCCTCCTGACACTGAATGAAGAGAGAAGTATCTGCACTCCCCTCCTGACACTGAATGAGGAGTGAAGTATCTGCACTCCCCTCCTGACACTGAATGAAGAGTGAAGTATCTGTACTCCCCTCCTGACACTGAATGAAGAGTGAAGTATCTGTACTCCCCTCCTGACACTGAATGAAGAGTGAAGTATCTGCACTCCCCTCCTGACACTGAATGAGGAGTGAAGTATCTGCACTCCCCTCCTGACACTGAATGAGGAGTGAAGTATCTGTACTCCCCTCCTGACACTGAATAATGAGAGAAGTATCTGCACTCCCCTCCTGACACTGAATGAGGAGTGAAGTATCTGTACTCCCCTCCTGACACTGAATGATGAGAGAAGTATCTGCACTCCCCTCCTGACACTGAATGAGGAGTGAAGTATCTGCACTCCCCTCCTGACACTGACTGAGAGTGAAGCATCTGTACTCCCCTCCTGACACTGAATGAGTAGTGAAGCATCTGCACTCCCCTCCTGACACTGACTGAGGAGTGAAGCATCTGCACTCCCCTCCTGACACTGACTGAGGAGTGAAGCATCTGTACTCCCCTCCTGACACTGAATGAGGAGTGAAGCATCTGCACTCCCCTCCTGACACTGAATGAGGAGTGAAGCATCTGCACTCCCCTCCTGACACTGAATAATGAGTGAAGTATCTGCACTCCCCTCCTGACACTGAATGAGGAGTGAAGTATCTGCACTCCCCTCCTGACACTGAATAATGAGAGAAGTATCTGCACTCCCCTCCTGACACTGAATGATGAGTGAAGTATCTGCACTCCCCTCCTGACACTGAATAATGAGAGAAGTATCTGCACTCCCCTCCTGACACTGAATAATGAGAGAAGTATCTGCACTCCCCTCCTGACACTGAATAGGAGTGAAGAATCTCCACTCCCCTCCTGACACTGAATGAGAGTGAAGTATCTGCACTCCCCTCCTGACACTGAATGAGGAGTGAAGTATCTGCACTCCCCTCCTGACACTGAATGAGCAGTGAAGTATCTGTACTCCCCTCCTGACACTGAATGAGGAGTGAAGTATCTGCACTCCCCTCCTGACACTGAATGAGGAGTGAAGTATCTGCACTCCCCTCCTGACACTGAATGATGAGTGAAGTATCTGCACTCCCCTCCTGACACTGAATGAGGAGTGAAGTATCTGCACTCCCCTCCTGACACTGAATGAGGAGTGAAGTATCTGCACTCCCCTCCTGACACTGAATGAAGAGTGAAGTATCTGCACTCCCCTCCTGACACTGAATGAGGAGTGAAGTATCTGCACTCCCCTCCTGACACTGAATGAGGAGTGAAGTATCTGCACTCCCCTCCTGACACTGAATGAAGAGTGAAGTATCTGTACTCCCCTCCTGACACTGAATGAGGAGTGAAGTATCTGCACTCCCCTCCTGACACTGAATGAGGAGTGAAGTATCTGCACTCCCCTCCTGACACTGAATGATGAGAGAAGTATCTGCACTCCCCTCCTGACACTGAATGAGGAGTGAAGTATCTGCACTCCCCTCCTGACACTGAATGAGGAGTGAAGTATCTGCACTCCCCTCCTGACACTGAATGAGCAGTGAAGTATCTGTACTCCCCTCCTGACACTGAATGAGCAGTGAAGTATCTGTACTCCCCTCCTGACACTGAATGAGCAGTGAAGTATCTGTACTCTCCTCCTGACACTGAATGATGAGTGAAGTATCTGCACTCCCCTCCTGACACTGAATGAGCAGTGAAGTATCTGTACTCCCCTCCTGACACTGAATGAGCAGTGAAGTATCTGTACTCCCCTCCTGACACTGAATAATGAGAGAAGTATCTGCACTCCCCTCCTGACACTGAATGAGGAGTGAAGCATCTGTACTCCCCTCCTGACACTGAATGAGAGTGAAGTATCTGCACTCCCCTCCTGACACTGAATGAGAGTGAAGTATCTGCACTCCCCTCCTGACACTGAATGAGGAGTGAAGTATCTGCACTCTCCTCCTGACACTGAATAATGAGAGAAGTATCTGCACTCCCCTCCTGACACTGAATGAAGAGTGAAGTATCTGCACTCCCCTCCTGACACTGAATAATGAGAGAAGTATCTGCACTCCCCTCCTGACACTGAATGAGGAGTGAAGTATCTGCACTCCCCTCCTGACACTGAATAATGAGAGAAGTATCTGCACTCCCCTCCTGACACTGAATAATGAGAGAAGTATCTGCACTCCCCTCCTGACACTGAATAATGAGAGAAGTATCTGCACTCCCCTCCTGACACTGAATAATGAGAGAAGTATCTGCACTCCCCTCCTGACACTGAATGAGGAGTGAAGTATCTGCACTCCCCTCCTGACACTGAATGAGGAGTGAAGTATCTGCACTCCCCTCCTGACACTGAATGAGGAGTGAAGAATCTGCACTCCCCTCCTGACACTGAATGAAGAGTGAAGTATCTGCACTCCCCTCCTGACACTGAATGAGGAGTGAAGCATCTGTACTCCCCTCCTGACACTGAATAATGAGAGAAGTATCTGCACTCCCCTCCTGACACTGAATAATGAGAGAAGTATCTGCACTCCCCTCCTGACACTGAATGAGGAGTGAAGTATCTGCACTCCCCTCCTGACACTGAATGAGGAGTGAAGTATCTGCACTCCCCTCCTGACACTGAATGAGGAGTGAAGAATCTGCACTCCCCTCCTGACACTGAATGAGGAGTGAAGTATCTGCACTCCCCTCCTGACACTGAATGAGGAGTGAAGTATCTGCACTCCCCTCCTGACACTGACTGTGCAGTGAAGTATCTGCACTCCCCTCCTGACACTGAATGAGGAGTGAAGTATCTGCACTCCCCTCCTGACACTGAATGAGGAGTGAAGTATCTGCACTCCCCTCCTGACACTGAATGAGGAGTGAAGTATCTGCAATCCCCTCCTGACACTGAATAAGGAGTGAAGAATCTGCACTCCCCTCCTGACACTGAATGAGGAGTGAAGTATCTGCACTCCCCTCCTGACACTGAATGAGGAGTGAAGTATCTGCACTCCCCTCCTGACACTGAATGAGGAGTGAAGTATCTGCACTCCCCTCCTGACACTGACTGTGCAGTGAAGTATCTGTACTCCCCTCCTGACACTGACTGTGCAGTGAAGTATCTGCACTCCCCTCCTGACACTGAATGTGCAGTGAAGCATCTGCACTCCCCTCCTGACACTGACTGTGCAGTGAAGCATCTGCACTCCCCTCCTGACTCTGACTGTGCAGTGAAGTATCTGCACTCCCCTCCTGACACTGACTGTGCAGTGAAGCATCTGTACTCCCCTCCTGACACTGACTGTGCAGTGAAGCATCTCCACTCTCCTCCTGACACTGACTGTGCAGTGAAGCATCTGCACTCCCCCCCTGACACTGACTGTGCAGTGAAGTATCTGTACTCCCCTCCTGACGCTGAATGAGGAGTGAAGCATCTGTACTCCCCCCCTGACACTGAATGAGGAGTGAAGCATCTGTACACTCCTCTTGACACTGACTGTGCAGTGAAGCATCTGTACTCCCCTCCTGACACTGAATGAGGAGTGAAATATCTGCACTGCCTGCTGTTGTGATTCCACTGATGTTCAACTGCATAGAATCTGCATATCGTGCAAGGCGTGGCAGGATTCATACGCAGTACAACTAGCATTCACAATTAGTTGATGATTTATTTGACATGACAGGATAGAATCTTCAGTCATTCTAAAAGCAGTTAAAACTCTATCTCAAGAACAAGAATGAGAGGGGATGGGGAGGCAGGGTGATGTTGTGAAAGAAAACGTGATGGAATGAAAGATTGAACTATAGATAGACAGACAGACAGACAGACAGACAGACAGACAGGCAGGCAGGCAGGCAGGCAGGCGGGCGGGCGGGCGGGCGGGCGGGCAGGCAGGCAGGCAGACAGACATTGATTGATTGTTCATTTCGGCCGACGACCCATCAGACAACTAATACATGTTATGTACAGTATAACGTAAAACAATACAGTAGATATCGATACTTTTAGCATCTCTCAACTAAAAGAAAACTTGTTCATCATCACAACTGGTTGAATCACAGTCTGTTACTGTTAGAGTCAGTGCCATGTCAAAAGCAGCTCTCACAGAGCCCAAACTGATAAGAAAAATATGTACTGTTTATAAACACTTGTCACCGAAGATGTGTAAGAGTGATTGTAATATAAAAGTGCAAGTTATTTACATTTAGTAAAATAAGCTTTGTCCATGCTTCAAAGCTAAAATACATGTACACAAACTAAGTGCGTCCACCTGCATTCTACTGCCGATCACCCTACAACACCTGTCTAGTTTTCTTAATTTCATAGAATAATGTATGTACATCGCTAAGGCTCTAGTTTTCCACGTGTTCTGTCCATCTACCAAGTATCTGTAGCCTTCTCTATTGCTATGCACTGCTCCATAAGAGACGTATATTTAGGGCAATGAAATAAAACATGTTCTTCATTTTCTACTTTATCAATACAGAATGGACATGATCGAACAACTTTTTCTCTACATCACCTTAAATGATTACAGTTTAGTTCAGTTCATCCAGGATGGAGACGTGTTGTGGCGTGGTCCAGATCTGGTCGTTCAGCATGACCGTGCTAGCTCATGGACTCTGGGCTCCGTGGGCGACTGACTTTCGCGCTGTGGCGTCAATGACGAACGCGCGTTGGGTAGAGGGTTGTGTAACAGAGGAAAACAACTCTCTGGTGATCCGTTTAGGAGATGGTTGGTAGAGTAGAGACGTGAAGTGTGGATGCAATATGTATGCCACCTCCACCTCAGTGATGTCGCTTTTATTTCCACCATTTTCTTCTGCTGCAAGGAGTTTATCTCCTCTGTCAGGATCTGAAATATCGTTACAAAGTTTCCAGATTTTGGCAGGTTGGTGCTTCTGTTTCTCAAGTTAAGCTTGGTAAAAGTCTAACTTCGCTCGACAAGTTTTTGATCTGTTTTTCTGTTGGCTCTATATTGTTGGAGAAGGTTACTTGTTTTAGATGTCTTTCTCTTATGGCTAATATTGCATTTCTTGTTAACCTCACGTGTCTACTAATTTTCTTGTTTTCCTTTTTACTGTGAATTTTTGTTTTAATAATTGTTGGGAAAACTTTATATTTTGTTGAAAGCTAGATCATGTTCTTCACAGCAATACAATTCCGCTCATTCTGCTCTATTCAGGTCATTTACATTTGCATCTATGTCTAACTCTTTGCAATTCTGATACCTAATTACTTTATGGTTGTATTTCAATCTGTGAGTTTTCATGTGCGAGACCGAGATATGAACATGATTAGGATCACTGATTGAGTATTCCATATCAGTTGGGTTCGTAGCTATATTCTGTAAAAACCTTTTATGCACAGGATCAAATACGGTAGGTGTGGAGTTGTTGACAAGAGTAGCTTCAGTTTCTACTTGCCGTAGTCCGTTTGCTTCTGCCAGGTAGTACCCATCTATTTGATATAGATGCCGTCTTCAGTAAAATAAATGTCAAAATCACCTGCTAGTTGTCATCACTAGATATTTCCTCAATGACCCGTTTGAACAGTTCAAACTAGCCGTGTTTCGAATCAGGTGGACGATAGCTTTATTCAAAGGTGTCTTTTAAAAATAGGTTTGTACTTCGTGTCTTGGAAAATCCCTTCAATGTTCGTGTCAGGTCAACCAGAGCAGGAAGAGGAGATGATGTCGTTGGATCCATATTTGAGTTTGCCACCTCCGCTTTTCCTACGTTCTCAGTGGTACAAGTTGTAACCCAAGATGGAAATTCATTCGGAACTGTGTGGTTCAGAAAGGCCCCGCATAGGTGTAGTATGTGTATTGAATATGAGTGAGATAGCAACACTCTTATTCGACTTTAGGGATTGCCCAGTTGATCTAAGAAACACACAATATTAAAACTATTTGTACAATTTTTTCTGCAACCAGTTAAGTGCGAGCATCGTCATTGGATAAGTAGTGGCTACATTTCAAGAAGAAAAAAATTCTACAACAATTCTGGTTCTCTGGAGGATGAACATTATTAACATTATGTATGACTTTGTTGGTATCAAATATTGTAAAAGCACAAAAGAGAACTGAGAGTAGAATGAACAATACAATAACACCAGTAGCAAGAGCTAGACATTTTCGTCGCACGTGTAGTTGGTCAGGAGAATGGTTCTAAGTCCATGGATAGTGGACACTGGAAAAGTAGATATGCAATAGTTGGCAGAAGGTGTGCGGTCTGATGGCGGCAGCACTGTAGAGTGAACAGGTGGAACTGTTGGGGAGGGAGGGGGGGAGGGTAAACCTGGTGTGGGGGCATCAATGTAGAGGGAACAGGTGGACCTGTTGGGGAGGGGAGGGTAAACCTGGTGTGGGGGCAGCACTGTGGAGGGAACAGGTGGAACTGTTAGGGAGGGGAGGGTAAAACTGGTGTGAGGGCATCAATGTAGAGGGAACAGATGGAACTGTTGGGGAGGGGAGGGTAAAACTGGTGTGGGGGCATCAATGTAGAGGGAACAGGTGGAACTGTTGGGGAGGGGAGGGTGAAACTGGTGGAGGAGCAGAATGAGAGGCATAGGCACATAGAAGTACACTTGCCGACTCTGTCCCTTGGGACAGAGAGCCATGGCGGTAGTGAGGGTAAGACGAGCAACGAGGACTTGTGGATAGTGGTTTTAACACGACAGGATACAACTCAAAGTTTAGAGACAGAGTTGACGCTTTCATCAAAGTCCATGTCAGGACAAAACATGATCGAATGCATAATACGAGATAGAAATATTGCATGTGTGATAGTCACTGTGTTTTTAAAAAGGTCTTCATGTTACTGTCAATAGAGTTTGTGGAAGTGTCCATAATTATTCTAAATAAACTCTCAGTGTTCTAATTGTTGGCATGTACCAAAGTTAGTTTAAAAGAAGGACAGCTATCCGTGGCATGGTATTAAAAATATTCAGAAAATATTTGTGTGATGTTCATGGAAGTTTC